>CAUYUJ010014818.1:209898-227398 GCA_963575745.1 Prorocentrum cordatum | reverse complement strand
CAGCAGTAGTAGTAGTAGTAGTAGTAGTAATAGTAATCGTCGTCGTCGTACTAGTCGTAGTAGTACGAAGACTAATCGTAATACCATTCGCAGTAGTAGTAGTAGTAGTAGTAGTAGTAGTAGTCATAGTAGTAGTAGTAGTAGTAAAAGTAGTAGTAGTAGTAGTAGTAGTAGTAGTAGTGGTAGTAGTAGCCGTAGTAGTACCATTGGTAGTAGTAGTTCCTGTTGTAGTTGTTGTCGTAGTAGTAGTAGTAGTAGTAGTAGTAGTAGTAGCAAGCGCAACAGTAGTAGTAGTAGTAGTAGTAATAGTAGTAGTAGTAGTCGTAGTAGTAGTAGTAGTAGTCGTAGTAGTAGTAGTCGCAGTAGTGGTAGTAATAGTAGAAGTAGTGGTGGTAGTAGTAGTAGCAAGAGCAGTAGTAGTAGTAGTAGTAGTAGTAGTAGTAATAGTAGTCAGTAGTAGTGGTAGTGGTAGTGGTAATAGTAGTAGAAGTAGTAGTAATAGTTTTTTTAGTAGTAGTAGTAGTAGTAGTAGTAGTAGTAGTAGTAGTAGTAGTAGTAGTAGTAGTAGTAGTAGTGGTAGTAGTAGTAGTAGTAAGAGTAGTAGTCGTAGTAGTAGTAGTAGTAGTAGTAGTAGTAGTAGTAGTAGTAGTGGTGGTGGTGGTGGTGGTGGTGGTGGTAGTAGTAGTAGTAGTAGAAGTAGTGGTGTTAGCAGTCATAGTACAACGGCACCCCCCAACTATGCGTACACGTGATTTGGAACGACCCTTCCGGGCGGAGCAACAACAGGCCTCCACGGAGCGGGCTCGCCGCATCCCGTGCATCGCCACTGGCACCCAGAATTTGAAGCAGCCCTGGCCGCCTGGCCGGTGGCCTCTCTGGCCAGGGTGGCTCTGAATATTTCGTGAGGACGCATGAAGCGGGAGCCCTTCTTGTTGCAGTAGGGCCCCCAGCAGCTTCTTTGAATTGCGAGGAAGTCTCGGGCGAGAGCGCCGTTCCTGACTCTGGGGGCCTCTCTGGCCAGGCCCTCTTGGAGTAGATCGTAACAAGGAGCGGCTTCGCCGCATCTCTCGCACTCCCACTCCTCCTCCACCGCCTATCCTGCTCCCCCTACACCTCCTCCTTCTCTGAGCAGGCCGACCTCCAACACCGGCCTCCAGGCAAGCCTTTACCTCAGGTAAAAGGTTGCGCCCCAAATGCTCCCAACCGCCCAGGTAGTAAAAACAAGGGGTCGGCCGATGTGGCGTAAGCCCGTAGAATCAAGCAACGACCATTCACTCGATAATGATTCCTTCCGGAGGATTCATTTGGTAACGACCCCTTTTAACAAGGTATCGTGTACTGAGGGCTCGACATGTACGACTGACTCAGGAAGGGAAACTCTAGCAAGGATTACTCTGTGAAAATACCTGCCAGTCTTTAAGGAGGATTCCTTGAGAGAGGACTCTCTCTAGAAAGGAGCCTGTCCATAAAGACTCTGCAAGAAATATTCCTGCACTAAGGATTCCTTGCTGACGAAGGATATCAGGGTGAACCCTCTGGTGAAGCTACAAAACCGTGCGTGCGCTTGGGGGTATCACTTCCGCCTCCAAGAAATGGGGCGGGTCCGCCGAGGCTTCGCCACGTTGCCGCCCCTGGGCGCCCCGTGAGCGCCCCGTGCCCTGGGTGCACCTGCCGAGGCTTTGCCGCCTTGCCGCCCGTGGCCCTCCCGTGGGCGTTCTATGCGCCGGGCGGGTCCCCCAGGATTTCGCCACGCTGCCGCCCCGTTGCCGCCCCGTGCGCTGGGTGGGTCCGCCGAGGTCTCGCCACGCCGCCGCCCGTGGGCGCGCCTCGTGGGCGCCCCGTGCGCTGGGTGGGTCCGCCCAGGTTGGAGCCCCCGTGCGCTGGTTGGGTCTGCCGACGTTGCGCCACGTCGCCGCCCGTGGGCGCCTCGTGAGCGCCCCGTGCACCGGGGGGGCCCGCCGAGACTTCGACGGGGGTTTCAGCACGTTGCCGCCCGTGGGCGCCTCGTTGGCGCCCCGTGCGCCTGCTGGGCGGGTCTGCCGAGGTTTCGCCACGTTGCCGCCCGTGGGCGCCACGTGGGCGCTCTCCCGATGAGGCCACGAAACGCTGTGCTGGTTGGGGAAACGCATGCGGGCGGTGCCGCTGGGGTCTTACTGTGTGGAGCTCTCTACGGAGCCACGAAACGCTGCACTGGGTGGTGGTCGACGTATGCTGGCGGTGCCACTGGCCACGGCCCATCTTCGTGTGGCCGGGCCGCCCTGCCGCGCGGCCACCGAAGAGCAGGAAAACAGGAATCCCCGGCACTGCGCGACGCCTCTGGACACAGCCTGCGAGCCCAGCGGCTACACGCGTGCCTGCAGGGCAATGGCCACCTGCGAGCAACGAGGGCAAGGGCAAGGGCAAGAAGCGCACCGGAGGAGGAGGAGGAGGAGGAGGAGGAGGAGGAGGAGGACGAGAAGGAGGAAGAGGAGGAGATGCCCAGACCGCCGAAGTCGTGATTTTGTCGAAACGTGGGCTTCCGGAGGCCTCGGCCCCTCTCCCTGGGACCGGTCTCCCGCTGAGCTGCTCCTTGACATCCCCGGGGCCCGGCAGATACTCCTGGAGGCCGAAAAGGGTCGAAAACGTCCCGCCGTGTCCTCCTCCACCACCTCCTCCTCCTCCTCCTCCTCCTCCTCCTCCGCAAAAGGTCCGAAAACGTCCCGCAGTTTCCGTTTCACTACTCGAAGGGGTCTGGGCGCGTATCCTCGAGAGTATTCTTCAATTCACAGCGAAGACGAGCGTTCTGGGGGGGGCATAACATAACGCAAACCCCCCTCCGTGTGATTCTGCCACCACGGCGCCACACTGCGGCAGCCCCGGGGGCACACCAGGGGGGGGAGCGGGGGCGGGAGCGTGACGTTCATGGGAGGGGGGCCCGAAACGCGCGTTCTGGCCCCGAGGGTAACAAAAACACTCTCCTCGGAGAGAGGCGGCAGGGGGAGCAACAGGGCCCGCCCTTGGAGCCGCCGCGGCCGCGCCACGCCAGACCCGCCGAGGCCGAGCTGCCGCTGGCCGCGCGGCGGAGGGGCAGAGAGCGGGAGCGGCCCGCAGCGGGCCATGCCCACGGGTGGCCCATGGAGGCCCAGGGGGTCCGCGCGGGCCGCGCCCGCTAGCCACCAGCCGAGCCCGGCGCGTTGTAGGCCATGAAGCCGACGTTCTCGTTGTAGGGCGACGCCATCTCGAAGAGCCCGTTCTCCTCGCACCGCCTGGGCGGGAGGTGGAGAAGCACGAGCAGCACAGGAGGCCGGGAGGAGGAGGAGGAGGAGGAGGAGGAGGAGGAGGAGGAGGCTCGTCGGATCGGGCTCTTCGGCATTGCGCGTATGGGGGCTCGGGCACTGCGTACGCCGCGGAGTGTGGGCTTGCGGCGCCCTACCTCGAACAAGTGTGCAAGCGCGTGCGCGAGGTTACTGGTAATGCGCGGGACGAGGATGGAGGAGGATTATTTGCTGGACCAACCGCTGAGATTGAGATGAATGCCACTTGTGTTTAGTTGTCTTCAGCAGGCTAAACCGGCGCAGCCCAAACTGCGTCTCTTCCACGTGGAGGTGCCTGGGAAGATGCTTTTTTTCACACAGGAAGGAACCACGAAAGGCGGGGAGCGGCTCAGGGTGGTAGCATTGACCTGGAGTTGACGATGCATCGCCGATTCCAGATCGACGCATCCACCTGAGCCGTGCCCCCCCTGCCCCCTCCTGCTTTCGACGTCGTTTGATGGGGAGGGGGCGATACATGCTGGGGGGGGAGAGGCGTGCACCCAGCGTGCCCCTTTCTGGCCCCAGGGAGCCTGTCAGGGCACACCAGGGTACACCGTTACACTCTCGTCACCCCCGCCCATTCCTCGCCCACCCCCCCTCACGCAACGCCCGAACGCTGTGCCTGAACAGCGTGTCCGGGCCTCCCTGGCCTGTTCTGCTCAGATCCGCTCGGCATGGGAGCAGCAGGCCCTGTGGGCAGTGGCCCCCCCCCAGGCCTCGGCCTCCGCAGGCCGCACGAGAGCACGGCTTCATAGACTACAAATCGTGTGCAGTCGCATCCAAAGAGTGTTTGCGCAACGAGGACCACGACCAAAACTGACGATTCCGAGGGGGACATTTTGTGTTTGTGCCACGACGACCACGACCCCGACCAAGACCACCAAGTGTTTCTGACACGACGACCACGAGGAGGACCCAGTCGCATTCAAACCACGATGTGGGGGGGGAAAGTCACGAGGACCACGAGCAAGACTGACCGCGGAACCGTCGGTGTCGATCTTGGCCATCGCCCATCTTGGTCATCGTCGATTCGTGGATCATCCTCGCGAAGCGGCGACGGCCGACAGGGTCCCTGACCAGGACCGGCGTCGACAGCATCCCGCGACATCTTGGCTATAGTCATCGTGCTTCTTCCCAGATCCCACGACATGTGCGCAACACCTCGGTGACACATCGTGGCCCCCTGGTTGGTACGCGAGCGCCGATCGACCGCGCTCTTGCACGGCGGGTTCACGTCGCCGTGACCTGGGCGTCGGATTCTGACACCGCTACGAACGCTCAACTGACCGACAGCGCAGACCGATCGAATCTGGCCAATTGCGAGCCTCTGGAGGCGCTCAGCCTCGAGCGCCCGTGCTGGGGTCGCCCCCACGGCGGCGCGGCGCGAACCTGCCTCGCACACCTCGCGGCTCGCAGATCTCGCGAGACGGACCCCCGATGCTGCGACCTCCGTCACAGCGCGCGCTCCCAGAGGCCTGGACCTCATACCTGGGGCTGACGAACGAACAACACACACATACCTATAAGGAGGTCGAAAGGATAAGGACTGGCTATGGGTACGGGTGCGGGTTGTCGGAACCCTGCGGAGGCTCCCGTTCGAGCGGGGACCCCCATCCGACAACACGCACCCATAGCTCATTCTGCTCCCCCAATGGGTATGGGTGCGTGCTGATCGTTCGTCAGGGGCAGGACGCCCCCTGGGCCGAGGGCCCCCCGACCCCCGCTGCTGTAATTCGTCGCGACGCGAGGAGCCCCGGGCTCGCAGACCCCGCCACAGATCCATCACGGCAGGGTCGCCGACGAGCGCGGCGGGCCGTGCGCCGGCAGGGTCCGTGCAAGGGGGGCAGGTCCGCCCGCGCTGCGGGCCGTCCGCCAGGCTTCCGCGTGCGAGCAGGTCTGCTGCAGGGCGACCAGGAGCGAGCACGGTGACGAGAACGGCGTGTGCGGCGGGTTCGCGTCGCGGCGACATCGGCGTCAGCTCCCGACGCCGCGCGGAGCGCTGTGAGCGGTCGGGGCCCTAGCCCTACCTCTGTGCAGATCGTGCGATGCTTGCCAAGTCTGGGCCACTGGCGACATTGAACCAGGAACGCCGGCGCCGGAGACGCCGCCCCGTCGACGCGGGGCAAATCTGCCGTCAGGATACACGGCGCCTAGAACATGCAAAGCCTAGCCTAGGGCACTCCTGCACCGAGGAAATAGAGAAGATGGCAGGTGCGTCCAAATCTGAGAACTGAAAAGGTTCCTTGCAACGAAGGCTCATGCTACAGGTAAATGTGTGACTGTAGCCGCTCGACGCGTCCCTAGTACAGCGACCATTGGAAGCGACCAGGGGGTCGAACTGGCTGAAGCCAAAGACCAACAAGGGGAACAAAGCGAATCCGCTCAAGATCGGTCCCTGGACCCCTCCCAGGTTGGTCCAGCTTTTCACCCTGAATCAGTATTTGACTGTCCCGGGGCCCGAAAACGGCCCCCTGTGTCAGAAACAAGCAAAAAACTCCTCGATCCCAGGACCTCGAACCTCGCCCCCGTTTCTGCTCGCTGGAAGTAGTGGTGGGTCACCTCGGACCCCAGTAGGCTCCAAAGCAACCAAACGTCGGTTCCTGCGACTCGCACCGGCCGGGCAGACATAGGACTCCGACGCCGTGATCTTTGTCCATCTCGTGGGCTCAGCAGTGGTCTCGACCCCCTCCCCCAGACCAGCGCCTGGCAAAGAACACTGTGCGGGCTGGAAGAATGCGAAACAACTGTCCGCCGTCCGCCGTCTTCTCTCTGTTCTCCAAGCCGCGAGAGCGTCTGGGTTTTGAGAATTTCCCACCTACTTCAGCCTTGATCATCAGAAAGGATTTCGAGCATCAAAGGAGTCTCGAAGCTGGAGGGTTTCACGTGTCCAGCCCTGGGAGGCGATACTCGTTCGGCCGACACTTCGCTGGCGGCGGGCAGACACCGTTTCGAATACTTCTCCGGGTGCTCGACAGTGCCTCTGGGATGCAGGGATGGACAGACCCCCCTTTAGTAAACCGTGGTTTAGTGAAAACGACCTGAGGCCCAAACCTGGCGGGGGCAACCCTGGAAAATGACGGCCGCGGCGCCCTCTCGAGAACCGAGAACGGACAACTCGCTAATCGACGTGTCACTGTGGGGGGTTCTGTCCACCCCCGAGGGATGCAGGCCTCGAGTACGATGGGGGACGACGGGAGTCCGGGTGTGAGCGGCAACGTCCAGGGGGGGGGGGGCATCCGGCCGGCGTCGGGCCCCCGACAGCGCAAGCCCGCGCTCCTGTGCGGGGCAGAGCTGTCGGGCCCCTGGCGATGAAAGGGGCGACGCGGGGCCGGGCCTGCGCCTCTCTCGGGGGGGGGGGCCGAACGGGTAGGATAGCATAGCAACGGGCAGGGCAGAGGATCAGCTCGTGCAGACGGTGTTCCTGGCTGGCGCCGTTGAGGCGCCCACGTCTCGAGGAATGGGCTCCGGTGGCGGGGCGGAGACCAGCTGCATGCAGCAGGCTTCGCCCCCCCCCCCCCCCTTCCCCTGTGCTGCCACTCCTCGCGGCCCGACGGGCCTACCTCCCCCCCCCCAACCGCACGTCGGCTGGCTCCTGCGACTGAGCTAATTACCTCGTCGGCAGGGCGCCCCTCCTCCTCGCGCGCCCTCGCGCGGGCACACCCCGGGGCCGACAGGGCGAGGCCAAGGTCGCCAAGAACAAGAGAGGGCAGCGGCCACGTGCAGGTGCAAGAAAACGAAGCCACCGGCTTGTTGGATGGGGGAGCGATGCAACATGAAGCCTCTTGGATGCTCGTTGGGATCTCGTGGGAGGCCTCTCGGTCTCTTGGAGGCAAGTTTGATGCCTCTTGGGAGCCCTCTGGTGGCCTCTTGATGCCTCGTGTGGACCCTTTGAGGGCCTCTTGATGCCTCTTTTGGGTCTCTTGCACATGGCGGGGGGAAGACAGGTGCACTCCTCGGGCCCTCACGACCTCATGTTGGGCCCCAGGGGGCCCCTTTTCTGCAGCCCTCGCTGCCCCCACGCTTATCGCCCCCCAGGGCGTGCTGCCATGCTTGGCCTCCGGATCAGGAGGCAGCTTCTGTGAGGTCTCCGCAGGAACAATTAGGGGCATGAGACGGGCGAAGGTGCCACTGACCCGGATCAACCCAGATGAAGCCCAGGGCTGAGCGGGATTGAGCAGGATCGAGCGGAATTCTATAGGATTCAGCGGCCTTGTGCCGCATCGGGCAGGCTTTCGACCACGGATACACCAGTGCCGATGCTCAGTGTGACCTCACCCGGGAGTTGCGTCCAAGGCCGAACAACCGGCCCTGGGGCACACACGCATCGAACGACGTCGATGCCGCCCGACGCTCGGGCTCCAGGCGCCCCGCCCTCTCCCAAGATCGGGGACCTGCGCCCCCGGCACCGGGACTGCCAGACCAGCGGACCAGTGGACCGACCCAGGCTTCCATCGAGGATCCTCAGAGCGTGTGCTAGGGACAGCGCGTGCCTGTCCATCGAAGCTTCTCGATGCGGCGCAGGCGGTGTCGTGATCCCTCGGTAAAACTGAACAGGGCAAGCACACACCGACCAAACAACGTGGTGCATACATCAAGCTCCTCCGATTGGCCGGCCGCGCAACCTGTTCAGCATCGAGAAGTCGTTCTGGAAGACGCACGGCGGCGTCGCTCCCAGCGCCTCTGTGGGGCGAGGCAGCACTAACGAGGAAGAGAGACGAGAAGAGCACCCCGGGAACGCCCAGGGAGACAGGAGGAAGCGCCCAGGGTTCCTAAGAGCCCACAGGGAGCACCCAGGGAGATGGGAGCGCCCAGAGAGATGGGATAAGAGCACCCAGGGAACACACAGGGAGCGCCCAGGGTAAGGCAGAACAAAACGAGGGAGGGAGCGCCAAGGGAAATGGGAACGAGCAGACAGAGGAAGAAGGTGCGTGAGAACCCAGAGGAGGAAGGGGGGTGATGTCGCGAATCATCTGGAGAAAGCACGCACTCAGAATGACAGCAGAAATTCAGGGAAGGACACTTGCAGATTGGCCACGTACACCAAAAATGATCTAAACTACCCTGGCGACGTCCCCCAACCCTTGCGCAATGCGGGGCATAAGTACATCAGGATTGCTACAATGGGGGCGATGACGTAACATGGACGCATGTGATTTTGCGAGCAGCAATCGGAAGGCTCGCAGGCCCCCGATCAAGATATAAGGGCTACGTAATAACAAATCACCCCCGTTGGCTGTGCCATGCGCCCGTTGCACCCAACGTATCCCGCAACAGCTCTTGAGAGCCCCCGCGGGATACGTGTAGGCACAACGTTATGGCCATCGCCCGGCAGATGGTCTGTTTCACAAATCACCCCCCTTGGCTGTGCCATGCGCCCGTTGCGCCTAACGCATCCGGAGCACCCCAGGGACGGCGAGGTCTCGCTCAGGTCCCCGCGGTGCCTCACTCCGCAGGACCCACCAGCAGCCCTCGAAAGTGGCGACACTGTCGCAGATCGCAGCCCCCCCAGGGACGGCGAGGTCTCGCTCAGGTCCCCGCGGTGCCTCAGCCCGCTGGACCCAGCAGCAGCCATCCAAAGTGGCGACAATGTTGCAGATCGCAGCTCCCCCCAGGGACGGCGAGGTCCCGCTCAGGTCCCCGCGGTGCCTCACTCCGCAGGACCCACCAGCAGCCCTCGAAAGTGGCGACAATATCGCAGATCGCAGCCCACCCCAGGGACGGCGAGGTCTCGCTCAAGTCCCCGCGGTGCCCCATCCCGCAGGACCCAACAGCAGCCCTCGAAAGTGGCGACAACGTCGCAGATCGCAGCCCACCCCCAGGGACGGCGAGGTCCCGCTCAGGTCCCCACGGTGCCTCACTCCGCTGGACCCACCAGCAGCCCTCGAAAGTGGCGACAACGTCGCAGATCGCAGCCCACCCAGGGACGGCGAGGTCCCGCTCAAGTCCCCGCGGTGCCTCACTCCGCTGGACCCACCAGCAGCCCTCGAAAGTGGCGACTCTGTCGCAGATCGCAGCCCCCCCAGGGACGGCGAGGTCTCGCTCAAGTCCCCGCTGTGCCTCACTCCGCTGGACCCAGCAGCAGCCCTGGAAAGTGGGTGGCGACAACGTCGCAGATCGCAGCCCCCCCAAGAACGGCGAGGGTCCCCGCTCAGGTCCCCGCGGTGCCTCACTCCGCAGGACCCACCAGCAGCCCTCGAAAGTGGCGACAATGTCGCAGATCGCAGCCCCCCAGGGACGGCGAGGTCCCGCTCAGGTCCCCGCGGTGCCTCACTCCGCTGGACCCACCAGCAGCCCTCGAAAGTGGCGACAGTTTCGCAGATCGCGCCCCCCAGGGACGGCGAGGTCCCGCTCAGGTCCGCGCGGTGCCTCACTCCGCAGGACCCACCAGCAGACCTCGAAAGTGGCGACAGTGTCGCAGATCGCAGCCCCCCAGGAACGGCGAGGTCTCGCTCAGGTCCCCGCGGTGCCTCACTCCGCAGGACCCACCAGCAGCCTTCGAAAGTGGCGACAACGTCGCAGATCGCAGCCCCCCCAGGGACGGCGAGGTCCCGCTCAGGTCCCCGCGGTGCCTCACTCCGCTGGACCCACCAGTAGCCCTCGAAAATGGCGACAACGTCGCAGATCGCAGCCCCCCCAAGAACGGCGAGGTCCCGCTCAGGCCCCCGCGGCGCCTCACTCCGCAGGACCCACCAGCAGCCATCGAAAGTGGCGACAATGTCGCAGATCGCAGCCCCGCCAGGGACGGCGAGGTCTCGCGCAAGTCCCCGCGGTGCCTCACTCCGCTGGACACAACAGCAGCCCTCGAAAATGGCGACAATGTCGCAGACCGCAGCCCCCCCAGGGACGGCGAGGTTCCGCTCAGGTCCCCGCGGTGCCTCACTCCGCAGGACCCACCAGCAGCCCTCGAAAGTGGCGACACTGTCGCAGATCGCAGCCCCCGCCACAGGGACAGCGAGGTCCCGCTCAGGTCCCCGCGGCGCCTCACTCCGCAGGACCCACCAGCAGCCCTCGAAAAAGGCGACAACGTCGAAAATCGCAGCCCCCCCAAGAACGGCGAGGTCCCGCTCAGGTCCCAGCGGCGCCTCACTCCGCAGAACCCACCAGCAGCCTACGAAAGTGGCGACAATGTCGCAGATCGCAGCCCCCCAGGGACGGCGAGGTCCCGCTCAGGTCCCCGCGGTGCCTCACTCCGCTGAACCCACCAGCAGCCCTCGAAAGTGGCGACAACGTCGCAGATCGCAGCCCCCCAGGGACGGCGAGGTCCCGCTCAGGTCCCCGCGGTGCCTCACTCCGCTGGACCCAACAGCAGCCCTCGAAAGTTGCGACATTGTCGCAGACCGCAGCCCCCCCAGGAACGGCGAGGTCCCGCTCAGGTCCCCGCGGTGCCTCACTCCGCAGGACCCACCAGCAGCCCTCGAAAGTGGCGACATTGTCGGAGATCGCAGCCCACCCAGGGACGGCGAGGTCACGCTCAGGTCCCCGCGGTGCCTCACTCCGCTGGACCCACCAGCAGCCCTCGAAAGTGGCGACAACGTCGCAGATCGCAGCCCCCCAGGGACGGCGAGGTTCCGCTCAGGTCCCCGCGGCGCCTCACTCCGCAGGACCCACCAGCAGCCCTCGAAAGTTGCGACATTGTCGCAGATCGCAGCCCCCCAGGGACGGCGAGGTCTCTCTCAGGTCCCCGCGGTGCCTCACTCCGCAGGATCCACCAGCAGCCCTCGAAAATGGCGACAGTGTCACATATCGCAGCCCCTTGGCAAGATGCACGCACAAGAGGTACCGCAGCCAGGATGCACACACACACACACACACACGAGGTATGCACAAGACAAGAGGAGACAAGAGGAAAGCGGGAGACGGGAGGCGGGAGACGGGAGGCGGGACGCGACCACAGTGCTCTATTCAAAACGAATACCCAACCAAGGAGGGTTGGAAACACATGAGGACGCAGACGTACGAATACGCCAGGGCATGCATCGGCTTGCCAGCCTTTTCAGCGAGCGATGGGATCACCAACGTCGGCCAAGTAACAGACACGGGGAGCTCTAACATCAGCGTTCGGACGGTACCATAATCAAGTAACCTAGAGACAAACAACAAACAACATGACGTCGTCCTTAATCTTACATTTATGACCCACCGCGTGCGAGTGTACTGAACCGTCCTGAGCAGCGTTTGCCAAGCCCCCTGTGGCATCTCGCAAGTGCAACGCCCCAACGTACCGGTGGTTTATGTGTGCGCTTGTAGAAGCCACAAGATCAGATTCGCCTCGCATCCAACACAAACACAGCGCTTTATACTGGAACTAGTGTGCATATATTTGCGCCGGACGCTCCGGACGCTGTGCCGTCATGGGTCGTCCTTCTCACGAAATTTGCACAACATGCGCGCGACACAATAAAATAGCGCCAGGCCGCGGCCTTCGCTGTGGCCACGAGTCGCGTGGCCCCGTATGGACTTTCGTTGCAGCAGCCCCAACCGCGGATCTTGCCCTCCTTCTTGAGCTGGTCCATGGTCCGCACTACCTGGCTGCTGACATAGGGGAGCATAAAACTGCAAAAGAGGACACTTTCGAAGGTCCGCGCGGAATTCTTGGATAGGCGCTGGGTCCCCCTCCCTGGCCAGACGCTCAAACGCCACCCAAACCTTCTCCAACGCATCCACAATGTACGATATGGCTTCCGGGACGGCTCGATCACGTCACCATGGCCGCCAGGATGGCCCAAGGCGGTCTCTGGCGAGATGTACCAGCCCCTTTGAGGCCCCAGTAGTTGTCCAAAAGAGCCCAAGAGGCTCCAAGATGCCGCCAAGAAATAGCCCCCCACCCCAAGCAGCAAAAGAGGCCCAAGTGATTTCAACATGGCCGCAAGACAACGCCAGGACCCCGAGGAACTCATGAAACTCTTGGGGCACGTAGAGAAACTATGGACCTGCGTTCCGAGGGCCAAGAAGGCCCCAATTGAGCACACCCCTCACGCACTTCGTGCCCCATGGCCCCCTAGCCTCTCAGGACGGCTCTGGGGAGCCTCGGTTTGGAACGTATCTCACGCATTTCGTGCTTCATGGACCCCACGAAAGCCTCAATTGAGCACAAACCTCACGCGCTTCGTGCCCAATGGACAACCAAAGGAAAGAGCCTCAATCGGGCACGCTCTTCACACATGTCGTGCCCCATGGATCACCGGAGGCGCTCAGTTCGCTTTGCAAAATGACCAGACAGGAACCTCAATTCGGAACACCTCAGGGGCAGCGCAGCTGGCCCCCAAAGACGGCCCAAGTAAGATTCAACGCTCCAATCATCTTTCGCACTCCGTGCTCAGTGGACCCTGTAAGGTCTTCCGTTTGCCAGCCGGGAGCAGCCTCAATCCACTACACACACCGCCGTATGCACGCCCAGATGCCCGCACTGGGCCAGCGAAGACAGCTCGGGCCCATCGCGCGGTTCATGGACCGCCCTCGCCTTTGAGCTGGACCCCGAGGCCCAAGAAAGGCCCCCCAAAACCAAAAAAAAAAAACAATAGGAGGAACCGGCCACGACGGGAAGCCAATATGACCACCAGACAAACATCCCACAAGAAATTCTGGGCGCGAGTGACTTAGAGCGTTTCCTCAAACCTCCAATATTCCCCTCTGGGACCAGGTTTACCCATACACCTTCTGGATCAAACGCATTTCTTGATAACTTTTCCCAAACCCGAATTTGACGATCCTCAAGCTGAACCACGCAGGAGTGCCCCTGGTAACTGGCAGCGACTCAGCAACACCCCAACATGCATCACATACCCATGGAACTCGCAAAAGAGCCCTGATGTGGGCACGCTTCACAAATCCAACGAAAACAGATGAGCACATACATATTCGCGACCAACATGAGTTTTAAGTAAAAATGCTACCGCGGTTTTTTTCCGAATGTTTTGGGGAAGATTTGTTTTCCAACCTGTTCACCACATGCGACCAACCTGGCCTCTTGCGCGCGCGTGTCGCAATCATCCGGACGCCCTTCCGCGCTTGCTGGGGGGGTGCACGACTCGTGTCAGACAATTCCATGCAGGCCGTTCGCGCGCGTCTGCCGCGGGCGCATGTCGAAATCAGCCAAAACCTTCATCACCGACGCGAAGACGAAGACGCCATCATCGTCACCGGCGCGATCTGCATCGATCATCATCGGCGCCCTCATTGCCCTTGCCGTCGTTATGGTCGCCATCGTCACCAGCATCGCTGCTATCACCATCGTGCCTGTAGGTTGTCGACGTCGCCATGCTACAACGCCCGCCCGAATCACCGGCTCGCACTGAAATGCCCGCGCTTCAGCGCAGCCTGCGACATGTGCTGGGACATCCCCAACGGTCAGCGCCACCGCGGCCGCGTTCGTCGCTCCAGACTAACTAGCCGCTCTGTGCGCGAGCCTGCGCGCGCAAGCGCGGCCGCAACGATGCACCAGCCAACGCCAAGCGGTCATTGCAATCGCCCCCACATGGGTTTTGCGAGGCAACTTGCGGGTGGGCTTCTGGGATGATTACGCAATCAGCGGGGCTGACAAAATCATTCTCTTCTCTTGCAAACAAGTATTTTCTACACCCATCACCCCCCCGGGGTTATTCATTACGCGTTTCGATTGAAAATTCATATATGGTCGTGAACCTTCGTTAATTTTCCGTGTGAGCTCATCCCATCCCAGGCCAGCCGGTATCGACCCCCCCCCCGCCATCCTCTGCAAAAAAAATACGCGCACCCGATTATAAAAATCAAAAGTTGTAGAGAATCCTGTTGCGAAACAGCGGAACGAGGTGCGCACGCGCGCGTCGTCGCGCGCGCATGCTGCAAAACTCTTGGTTTCTGAAGGATTTCAAAATCGAGCACCAAAACACATCGCTTAACAAAACAAAATCTCGCAACGCGGATTGTTTTTTAAACAAAAAACAGCAACAAACAAACAAACAAATACAACAACAACAACAACAACAACAACAACAAACATTTTAAGGCTGTACGTTGTTACTTGCCCGCGAGTCATTCAACACGTATACCCTACACCCTCGATACCCGCCCTCTTCGTTTTCGATCACACCCCTTTCAGGGGGATTATTTCTCTTTGCTGGGGCCGGCGGGCTTAGACGTACGGGCAAACCGGAACGGGCGGACAATCCTTCGGGGGCGTACATCTCTCTGCCCGCCATTGGAATTGGCGCGGGCCCTGCAAGAGGAGGAGGGGAAGAACGAGGGAGAGTGGGAGGAAGGGGAGGGGGAAGGACGAAGGAAGAGGGAAGATACCACGTTGTGAAGGCGTCCTTGGCGCGTGCGTGGTTCCTGAGCGCCGAAACGCAATTCCAGAATAATTTGTGAGGACGTCGCACGCGAGAGCGCAGTCCTGAGTACATTGTGAGGAAATCTCAGGCGGAAGCGGGGGCCCTGACTAAGTTGCGAGGAAGTCTCAAGCGGGAGCGCCGTTCCTGAGCAAATTGCACGGAAGTCTCAGGCGGGAGCGGGGGTCCTCACTAAATTGCGAGGAAGTCTCAGGCGGGAGCGCCGTTCCTGAGTCAATTGCGCGGAAATGTCAGGCAGGAGCGGGGGTCCTGAGTAAAATTCGAAGAAGTCTCAGGCGGGAGCGCCGTTCCCACGTAAATTGCACGGAAGTCTCAGGCGGGAGCGGGGGTCTTGATTACATTGCGAGGAAATCTCAGACGGGAGCGCCTTTCCTGAGTAAATTGCGCGGAAGTCTCAGGCGGGAGCGGGGGTCCTGAGTAAAAATCGAAGAAGTCTCAAGCGGGAGCCGTTGTTGTTGTAGCCCGGGGGGCAGGGGCACAGTTTGAGCAGGAAGACTTTCTTGAGAAAAAACAAGGTGCGAGCCCCGGGGGTGGCACTTCAATCGAAAAAAATCAATGTGCACCGGTGGGGGGGGATCAACAATAATTATTCTTCAAGAATGAGAGTTCAACAACAACAACAACAACAACAACAACAACAACAACAACAACAACAACAGCAGCAAACAACAAAAGAAAAAGGAGGAGGAAGAGGAAGGAGGGGAAGAGCGCGCATCATTTCAACATGTCCCAAAGCGGCCAAACTGGCCGCGCGCACACGTGTCGAAAAGTGCGAACGCTCCTGGCGCGTGCCGTCGAAGAGCGCGCTGCGCAACAGTTGGGACGAAACGCACACGCGCGCGTCGTCTCGCGCATGCCTTTTTTACATATATACATATATATATATACATGTATATACCGCGTATAATAGGGGCATGCATACACACTATACATAATAAACATACGAATACGGGAATGGGAAATCAATAATAATAATAAAACAACTGAATAATAAGGATGCACACACAACAACAACTTACAGTGCGGAAGGTCTCACAGCGCACTGTCCAAAACACATATATATTGAATATATATATATAACGCTCGCAAAACGGATGTCAAGAAAAACGCGCGCATTGCGAACGAAACAGCGTTTCAACAAGCCATGGTGTAATCAAACGGGCACGCGGCACACAAAGTTCGAACCCCTGCGCGCGTGCGGGCATGGCACGTTCCGGGCACAATAACCACGACCACTCTCACGCGTCTGCCGCGCAACGCACGAACCCCGGAACCACACACCACACAAACCACGTCATCGTCGTCGGCGTGATCAGCATCCCACGTCACTCCCCGCACGCTGTCAGCATCGTCGCCAGCATTGCTACCATCATCATCGTGTCTACCGTTGCCAACGTTGCCATGATACCGCGCCCGCCCAAGTCGCCGACTCGCACTGAAGTGCCCGTTGGGATGTGCCGAACGGCCAGCGCCACCGCGTTCGCGTCAGTCGCGCCAAACTTGCTGGCCGCTGCGCGCGCGAGCATGCGCGGACTAGCGCCGCCGCAGAGATGCACCAGCCAACACCCAGCATTCATCGCAATCGCTCCCGCATGCGTTTTGCAAATCAAATTGCGGGTGAGCGCGTGGGATGATTGCGCGAGCAGTTGAGTTGACATCTTCAAGTTCGGCAAGTGAATTGCGCCACGTAGATTGCACTACGTAGTATGCTCGAACACACTGTTTGGGGTCCACGCTGGCTAACATATGTGTATCTCTACTCGGATTGCAAGTCCGATAATGCACCAATCGCAAAGCGAAAGCTGTACCCATCCTCCCCCCATAACCTCCGTATCCGCCGACCCCTTGGGGATCATCGGCGTGTGAGATGCTTCCCCCTCCCCAAACCCCTCCCCCGGGAGCCCGCCGGTCCGGTCGATTTGGAGGGGGGGGGGGGGGTCCGGGACGAGCGCTCCACGGGGCTTTTCCTGGCCCAAGAGGGCTTCAAGACGGGCCACGAAGCCCCCAAGAGGCCTCCACACACATTCCAGGCCCAGCGAAGGACTCCGTAAAAAGAAAAAAACGCAAAAATAAATAAAAGACAAAAAAAAATAAAAGAAAATTGACAAAATAAAAAAAAAATTAAATACAAAAATAAAAATAATTACACAACATAAAAGCCAAATCGAACCGCTCCAAGACGCCCACGATGGCCCAAAACGGCCAAGGGTAATCACAAGAAGTAGGCGAGGTCTCCAAGACGGCCCCTGAGGTCCCAAATGAGCCTCCCAAGAGGGCCCAAAGAGTCAAAAATTGCTGATTTTCCAAAGATAAAAGGAATCCAGAAAAGTGGGTTTTTTCCGATGTTTTTGGCTTTTCCTCCGCCCTTTCCGGCTTCCTGACGCTCCAAGACGGGGCAATTAGAGGCCCCAAAGTACGCCCAATTGTCCCAGTTGCCCCCAAACGCCTCAGACGGCCCAAGCGCCCCAAGACGGCCCAAGAGGTCCCCAGACGGCCCAAGATAGGGCCTATTTGTGAAGGGGGGACTGGGGGCCAGGACGATCGCAGCACGGCCGGGACGAGCGCTCCACGGAGCTTTTCCTGGCCCAAGAGGGCTTCAAGACGGGCCACGAAGCCCCCAAGAGGCCTCCAAGATGGCCCACGAAGGCTCCGAGAAGCCAAACGACCGCTCCAAGACGCCCACGATGGCCCCAAGACGGGCCAAGAGGTCTCCAAGACGGCCCCTGAGGTCCCAAATGATCCTCCCAAGAGGGCCCAAAGAGTCAAAAATTGCTGATTTTCCAGAGTGTTTTTCGATGTTTTTTGCTTTTCCGCCTTTCCGGCTTCCCGACGCTCCAAGACGGGCAAAGAGGCCCCAAAGATAGCCCCAAGATGGCCCAAGAG
>CAUYUJ010014818.1:184898-202398 GCA_963575745.1 Prorocentrum cordatum | reverse complement strand
ATCGGCCTCAAAGAGGTCGCCACCTGGGGCCAAGGACGCCCCACAAGTCGGGGTTAAAACTCAAACGAATTCACTTCGGATTCGGCTCGAGCCGCACGGTTCCTGCGCTCCACAGCTCGGGCACCGAGGGCCTCGGCCGTAGCCCGATCTGGGAAGCCGAACAAAGCCAACCCCCTCGCCAAGTCCACCCCCATCCCAGTAGGAGCCGCGGGCGTCAGGCGCTCGGCAGGCGGCCGTGCGAGGGCAGGCTGCTGCTCCAACCCCATCTTGGGTGCCAGCCAGGCCCTCGATGCCTCCGAAATCACCGTCGGCCTGTCGACACGGAAGCCTTTGCGAGACGGATGGTCCCCGCGCAAAATCCAAGCCAATTGCCTGTCACGGCCCGTGGAGCACGCGTGCAAACAATCCGACGCGAGAGCAGACCTACCCCAGTGGCCTCCTATCTGGCACACGGCTCCGCACGAAGAGCACAGAGCTATCGAGCCAGCGGCCAACCCATTCGAGTCGAAGACCGCGGCCTCCAAAACCGAATGGTTCCGGGCGGGCCAAGGGGCCAGCTCAGGCCACAAGACAGCAGCAGCAGGGGCGGTCTCCGACTGGGTCGCAGCCTGCTGGGACCCATGAGGGGCCTCTTCATGAACCTCCCCAGTCCCACCCGCACTGCCCCGCCCGTCGCACCGCTCCCCACCACAAGAGGGAAGAGGAGGGAGGTCGAGGTCCACATGCTTGAGCCAGTCTAGGCTCACGTGGTCAAACACCTTCGAATTTCCGATCCGGGCCTCCTGCTCAGCCGCGAAGCGGGAAACAAGGCGGGCCATCTCATGGCACCCCTCAACCACAAGGAGGTCGTCGGGGGCGAGCCTGCCTAGCTGAGCACCTTTTTTTGCATACGAGTCCGCGGCACGGTTGCCCAGCAGCTGGAGGCGGCTCAATTTTCCTTCCAACACGTCGCGATCCGAGCAATGAGCCGGCACCTTATGGACCACGACGCCATCCAGCTTATCGTGCACATGCTGCCACAGGTGCAACCGAGGGTTATCCGGGCACACTGCGGAGGACGGGTCGCGGGCCAGATCGGCCGTACCAGAACAATCGATGTGAAGATTGACTCCAGGCGTCACCAGAGCGTGGCGGACGAGGGAGACAATGGCGAAATCCTCGCCATCACGAGCAACCTGGTCGGGGGCAACGCTGCGGGGCACACGCCCCCAGATCGCACGAAAGACCTTCCCCCACCCGTCCGTCACAACCACCGCCCATCCCGAAGCCCGAATCCGGGGCAGTAGGGGCTCAAAAGCGGAGCCGTCAGTGAACACGTGGGATCCCTCCTCCAAAATCAGCACCTCTGCAGGCCAATTATACCTATACACGGTGTCCTCGGGAGGGCCGGGCGGGGTCCTGAACCAGCACGTCGGGTCAGGCAGGACCCCGCGAGCAAATAGTTCCTGGGCCCGTGGGGATAAGGTTGAGACGACGACCGCGGCAGCCCTCAGGTCAGGGCCCAGGCAGTCCCTACGCCACGCGGCGTGCGCAGGGCACCTAAATCGGCGATGAAACAGTGTCCCAGGGCTCTCGCTGCACAATAGACACAAATGCGAAATGTCCTGGCAGCGCTCTGCAAAGCGCTGCTGGCACCAGTACCTGTTGGCCAGAAGGCCTCTCAGGCAATTGCGGCAGTGAGCCGTCCATGAAGCCGAATCGCACGACAACAAATCCAGGGCGGGCCTGAGGCACATCGGTCCAACCCACTCGCTTCCAAAGTGGGCCTGGCGCGCCTGCTCGTCAGCCACGATAGCATCGGCGACAGCTTCACGAACGCGCATTTCGAAAAAGGAGGGCGAGAAAGACGACAGGTCCCAAGACCTCCCGAAACCATCGATCAGAGATTCGTTTTCAAAATCGAGACGCCATCCAATCCTGGCCAAGGAGAGCACCAACGCCGCCACGGGCTGGCTGGCGGCACTCCAAGGTTTCACCTTGGCCGACACGCGCACGGCATCCTGAAACGCAGAAGCCAAGACAGCTTTCGAAACAGATTTATTCCACCAGACAGAAACAAATGTCTTGACCGCCGCCACCGCGACATAGGACAGCGGGTCCTTCTGGGGCCCCCCACTAAGGAGCAGCGTGAGTCCCAGGGACGACCCAGGCTGCAGGGGTCCAAAAGAACGAGCCGCTGAGACTCGAAGGGCGCGAAGGGCCGAATTGCCGAGACCCATGATGCGGGCTCCCCGCGTCGCCTTGGCGGCAGGCCCCGCCCTGTACACCCGACCCGCCGCCCTCCCCCGACCAATTTTCTGGAGCCTGCCTGCCGCGGCGCATGCAGCAGCGAGGCGAGAGGCCTGCGTAGGCACGTGCCTGTGGCGGCCGTCTGTCGCATCACCGCCCAAATCGCGGTGCGCCGAAACGAAAAAACTGGCGTCGAACGGCCAATCCGGATCCGCCAGCAGGGCCTCGGCCAGCTCCGCAGAGGAGGAAAGGCAGCAAGTCTTGCCCCAATTGAGTGGCAGGCCCAGTCGGTCCATCTCATAACTGTGTTGACAGCCTGGACCAGCTGCCGGGCCACCACCCGCAGGCCCCCGATGGCGTGGACCTTGATGTCGTCGACGAGGTTGAGCGGCCTGCACACGGGCGTCTCCACCGAGATGGTCCTTAGCACGCAGAGGGTGAGGAGTTTGACGACTCCTGTAGCGCAGGAGCAGCCCGCGATCACCGTGCCGTTGGGTATCACCTCCCTGGAGGTCGCCCCAAGCCAGCGCACTCGCCGCGGACCGCGGTAGAGCGCGCACAACGCCCGTAGCAAGCGCTCGTCAAAGCCGTAGTGGCGGCTGGCCGCCCGCATGGCGGCGTGGGAGACGTGCTCGAAGAACTTCGAGATGTCGAAGTACAGAGTGCCGCTGACCATATCGTGGCGCTTCGCATGCACCACGAGCAAGTTATGGATGTAGGCTGCCCTGTCCGGCGCCGTGTCCCCGCTCTTGCCCCAGAAGAACGTCGAGTCAACGCTGCGTTCCCAACGCCGAACGTCGAGCTGGCGGACCCGAGACCAGACCCGAGGCCACAGGCTCAGCAAGCCTATCGGCCTGCGACCCTTGTCAGGCGGGGCTTCGGGATGAAGACGAACATCGTCGTCCACAGAGGTGGCACCAGGGCTTGCCGCTCCCACTCGTTAAGGATGTCGGTGAACCTGGTCAGCAAGGCCTCCGACATCTGCTCCAGCGTGCGAGGGTGGAGGTTGTCCCACCCCAGCCCCGTGCGCATCCCAAAGCTGGTCAGCACTGAGCAGACCTGCCGCACGGAGATCGGGTCCAACCCAGCTTCAGTGGACCACGCTGCTGCTGGAAGCTCAGACTCGCGGTCGGCTTTGGACCAGAGCGGCAGCCACTCGCGCAGGATGGCCTCCGCCGCCGCCGAGCCCACCTGCGGGAGGGCATCAGGGTCCCCAGGCAGCACCACGGGCAGCGACTCCACAGGACGAGGCCGAATCAGCCTGTGCGCCAAGCGGCCTGAGTCGGCAAGGGCCGAAGTGCAGAACTCCCGCCACGCCGCAGACCTCGCCGACGAGTCGGCCCTGCGCCGCCGCTGCAACTCATCCTCCAGCAGGCCTTCGAACCAGGCCGCCAGCGGGCTATTGCGCTCCGCGAGCCCCAGCCACCTGTCGAGGTCCAGCACGGCTAGGGCCTTGGCCTCAGAGAGCGCGGGGGGCAGGTGGATCTGCCAGGCCTGCTGGATCAGGCTGGCCCGCAGGCATGCCCTCCTGCCCCTGGATCCCGGGAGGGCTTGGCCCCATCTCAGCAGCCCGCGCCAGATCTTGAGCAAGCTCCACCAAGCCTCGGTGCCGCTCGAATCATGCAAGCGCTGCTTCCGAGCTTGCACCTCTGCCAAGGGGCGCTGGACCAGGCGGAGCCCCTTCGAGCGACCCCGGAAGTGACGGTCGCGCCCTGTCTCGATGCCCTGGACGCGGATCAAGTGCTGCTCCGCCAAGTCGAACCAGCGGCCGCAAGCGCCCTCCAAGTTGCCGAGCGGCTGCAGCAGCTCAGCGTGCTCCCGGTTCCATTCGTCAGTGGGCTGCTCGGCACGGCAGGCCCCGCCATCAGCAGGAGCGTCCCTCGGCGAGCCGCCAAGGGCGAATGGGCGGCGAGGGTCCTCGATCCAAACCTGAGGCTGCGCCCAGATCTCCCGAATGCGCGTCGCGACCTGCACGTGCGAGCCCGCAGGCGTGCCAGCATGGGCTACAGCGGCCTCCATGCTGTGGGCCAGGGCCCGCGAGCACACGAAGAAGTCGTACTCGTTGTCCCCGCAGGTCGGAGCCCCAGGCTGCACAATGATGCCCCCGACCTCATCCACCCACGACAGGGTCGCCAAGTCCTCGGGGGCTGCGTTCCAATCGGCACCCACGACGAACGGGTCGGGGAACTGGCCGAGGACCTCGGCCACAGCAGCCAGGATGTCCAGGTTCTCGCCCACCAGCCCAATGGACGTGACCAGGTAGAGGGAGACCAACAACAGCGTTGAGCCCTCGCCCAAGTGGGCCCTGCGGACCACCATGCGGTGCTGGAACGCCGACGGCACCTCCACCAGACTCGATACGCCGATGTGCGACGCAATGGCCAGGGCAACGCCGCCGGAGACGGCCATTCTGTCCGCGCCAGTGCGGCGGGGCCCGCCACTGGCCAAGTGGAGGCCTTGGCCAAGGCACCACTGCCTGGCCGCCCCCTCAGCCTCAGCGTCGAAGAACCGAGTCTCCTGGATGGAGACTATGTCGAAACGGCGGCCCTGGGCCGCTGACCACTCCAGCACCGAGCGGGCGCCGCCCCAAGTATCGCCATTGAAAGTGGCAATTGCCAGGGAATCGGACAGGGGCGGCTGCCGCTCCCCGATCATCTCCGCCAGCTTGAGCGGCGGCCGGGCCGCAACCCCTGCGACTGCCCTGGCGGGCGCCTCTGCGCGCCCGGGCCCAGGCCCGGCGCCCGGCAGCACGCCGGCTCTCGGTGACCCTGGAGGCCCCTCGGCAGCGCCGAGAAGGTCACCGGCCGCGGCGCCGCCTCCGGGGGCGCCTGCACAGGGCTCGGCGGGGCGCCGCGCGGCCGCGGCAGCGCCAGCAGCGGCTTCGGCAGCGCCCCTGGCGGGCTCGCACGGCGCCGGCAGCGCCCCCGTCGGGCTGGCAGGGGCGGCGCGGCGCCTGCCCTGGCCTTCCGCTGCTGGGCGGGCATGGCGCCTTGCGCGACGGGCCATGCGTGCCTCATGCGCCTCCCCATCGGCAAGCACGACGCACGAATCCTCGTCGTCGCTGATCTCGATGGGAATCATCTGGTAGCCAGGAGGTGCTGGCAAGGCCCCTCCTCCGGACCAGAATCCTGCTGCCGAGGGCGACGGCGGCTCCCGAGGGCGCTCTGGCTCGCTGGGGGGGCCTCCAGAGCCGCCGGGCAGCGCTGCCAAGGCCGCCCAGCGGGCCGCTTCCGGCGGGGCTGCCGGGCAAGCCGCCGCCGAGCACCAGGAGCCGTGCAGCCACACCCAGCTGACGTCGGGGCTCCGATCGAGCCCGACCACCTGCAGGTCAGAGCGGCGCGCGAAGTAGACAAACGGCGACGACGCGGCAGAGCCCCTCAGACTGCGCGCCATCTGATCTGGTGCACCGTCAACTGCTGAGAAGGTGCTCGCAGCCGCTGGGCTGCTGCCGAGAATCGGAAAGACCGTAGCCATCATGACGACGAGGCGCACCAAGCTAGAAGGGACCGGCACCCGCAGGCCCCTTACCAGCTCCCTTGGACATGGTCGTAACCGCAGCGGCCCTGAACCTCTCAAAGGCCAGCTGCACGCCCTCGTCGGACTCGGGGGCCTGGACCCCAGCCTCGGCGAGCCGCTGCCGCATCTCGCCGACGTCAAACCAGATGGCCGGGGCAGCAGGGACTGGCGGCGGGCCGGCAGCCGCCGAGCCTGCCCCTCCGCCGCCGCCCCCAGGGGCGCTGCAGGGCACCAGCTGCACCATCTGCTGGGCCGTGCACTGGGGCAGCTGCTGCGCCAGACTCTGCACCATGGAGGTCTGGTCAGGCACCTGGACGCCGAGCCCCACAAGCACCGCCGCAAGCTTGTCCGTGTCCAGCTGAAGGACGGGGACTGCTTGCTGCACCATCTGCTGGGCCGTGCACTGGGGCAGCTGCTGCGCCAGACTCTGCACCATGGAGGTCTGGTCAGGCACCTGGACGCCGAGCCCGTCAAGCACCGCCGCAAGCTTGTCCGTGTCAAGCTGAAGGACGGGGCCTGCCTGGGGAGGCGTCGGGCACTCATCCGTTGACGCGGGCTGCGGCGACGCGGCCACCAGCAGCACCTGCTGACGCCGGAAGTCCGCCAACTCGGCCTCCTGCTGCACGATGGCGGCCTTCTCCTTCTGGATGGCCGCCTGCATCTCCACGACCTTCCGCTGCGAGGCTTCGAGAGACTCGCGGCTCTTCTGAAGGCCTCGTTCGGCCCCCTCAATCTGGCGAAGGAGGATGCGCATCTGCTGGCTCTGAGGCCTGGCCGCCAGCAGCTCCTGTTGCAGCTGCGATTGCTCAGTCGCCAACTGTTTGGCCAGGCTCTCCCACGCGGCCCCCGAGAAGCTCCTGGCGGCAGCCAGTTCCTTCTCGACCTCGGCGAGGCGGACCCGAGTGGCCCGCAAGTCGGGCGCCCCCTCACCGTCCGCGTCAAAGATGACGGCGTCCGGCGGCTTGCGGGTCTGCTTGAGCTGCTCTTGCAGCTGCTTGACCTGGGCCGAGAGCTTCTGCACCTCGGCCGACGACCACGGCGGCTCGGACCCCTTGCCCGAACCAGTCCGCTGACGCGTGGACGTCGACGGCTCCTTGAGCGCCACGTAGCCGTTAAAGCACTGGCCCTTCGAGCGTTTGCACTGGTGGCACTGCTTGTTCTCGGCGAAGTTGAGGAATGGCTTCCCAGTGCGCTCGTGCACGCAGTGCTTGCAGAACCACTTGCGCTGGTGCACGGGCGGCGGCGGCGCCATCGGCGCGTATGCTCCTGCAGGAGCTCACCGCCTCCGCGCGCTGGCACGGAGGTCCAGACCTGGGGAGGACCAGGCCGAGGTGACGAGACTGGCCGCGGACTAGCGGTATCCCTGCTGCCTGGAGGCTGAACAGCCCCCCAGGAAAACATCTTGAGCCAAAATGGCTACGGACGACGACGACGAGGAGGACGAGGAGGAGAAGAAGGAACAGAAGGAGGAGGAGGAGGAGGAAGAGGAGGAGGAGGAAGAAGAGGAGGATGAACACGAGGAGGATGAACCTCCTTCTCCTGCTGCCCCTGCTCCTCCCCCTCCGCCTCCTCATCCTCCTTCTGTTCCTCCTTCTGTTCCTCCTCTTCCTCCTCCGCCTTCTCTTACTCCTCCTCCTAATCCTCCTCCCCCTCCTCTTGTTCCTCCACCTCCTCCTCTTCCTCCTCTTCCTCTTCCTCCTCCTCCTTATGTTCCTTCTTCTTCTCCTCCTCGTCCTCCTCGTCGTCGTCCTCCTCCTCTTCCTCTTCCTCTTCCTCCTCCTCTCCTCCTCTTCCTCCTCCTTCTTCTCCTCCTTATTTTCCTCCTCGTCCTCCTCGTCGTCCTCCTCCTCCACTTCCTCTTCCTCTCTCTTCTCCTCCTCCTCCTCCTCCTCCTCCTCCTCCTTCTCCTCCTCCTCCCCTCCTCCTCCTCCTCCCTCCTCCTCCCTCATCTTCTCATCCTCCTCCTCTCTCCTCCTCCTCCTCCTCCTCCTCCTCCTCCTCCTCCTCCTCCTCCTCCTCCTCCTCCTCCTCCTCCTCCTCCTCCTCCTCCTCCTCCTGCCTCCCTCTCTCCCTCCTCCGCCTGCTCGGTTTCGGGCCCACCACCCGGGCTCCGGCGGCAGGATCAGCTGCGGACTCGCCCCGCAGTTTGCACAGGTCCCTTCGACGCCTGCGCACAGGAAGGAGGAGCAGGAGGAGTAGGAGGAAGGTAGGAGGAGGAGGAGGAGGAGGAGGAGGAGGAGAAGGAGGGGGAGGAGGAGGAGGAGGAGGAAAAATCTTGGGAAGAGGAGGGAGAAAAAGATACAGGAAACGAAGGAAAGGAGGGTGAGGAGGAGGAGGAGGAAGAGGAGGAAGAGGCGGAGGACGAGGAGGAAAAAAAGGAAAAGAAGGAGGAGGAAGAGGAGGAGGAGGAGGAGGATCAGGAGGAGGAGAGAGGAGGAGGATCAGGAGGAGGAGGAGGAGGAGGAGGAGGGAGGAGGAGAGGGTATCGCCGAGGAGGGAGGAGGTCGAGGAGGCGAGGAGAAAGAGGCAGTACACGACAGGGGAAGCCGAAGCGGGGGAGCACAGCAGACGAGGAGGGCGGGGTGGCCGAGTTCGGAGAAAGTCCTGAAGACACAGGCGCGCAGGGGACCGCAAGCGAGCGAGCGAGTCCCAGCGCGCGAAGCAACAGCACACAAGCGAGCGAGCGAGTCCCAACATTCGTGATGTCATGACATTTAACAACAGCACAAGCCACCCCCACCCCCAGCCAGGACCCGCACTCCCGACCTGGTGATCCAGGGGGCTCGGGCCGGGGGTGGGGTTGGCTTTCTGGAGCTCTGGGGGGTCAAAAAGCCACCCTCGCCCCCAGCCAGGACCCCCTGCATCACCGGGTCGGGACAGGGGGTCCTGGCTGGGGGCGAGGGTGGCTTGTGCTGTCCTCAACATCACAGATTTCCCCGAAAGCAAATATGGAATTAGACATGCGTCAAGAAGCAAGCGACCAGACAAAGAAATGTGCCCCTGAAGGGATGCTGGGAACTGGAAGATGCAACGCGCCTCAGGCATCTGGGCGAAGCCTGGTGAGGCCCAGTAGGGCATCGGGGAGGCCGCTGCGCCGGGGGAGGAGGAGGAGGCTGCCGAGGAAGGAGGAGGAGGAGGAGGAGGAGGAGGAGGAGGAGGAGGAGGAGAGGAGGAGGAGGGGGAGGAGGAGGAGGGAGGAGGAGGGAGGAGGAGGGAGGAGGAGGAGGAGAAGGAGGAGGGATGAGGAGGGATGAGGAGAAGGAGGAGCAGGAGGAGGAGGAGGAGGAGGAGAATGAGGAGGAGGGGTGGAGACTCTCTGAGGCGGGAAGAGCGGCGGGAATGAGCGCCGCGGCTGCGAGAGGAGTGGGGGGGGGGGGGGAAGCGAGCATAAGAGGGAAAAGCTGAAGAAGTCTCATCTTCCCTTCGCGTGAAAAAAAAGCCCTTCGGAGGGCGACCTCAGGAGGGCAAATGCTGAAGAGAAGGGAAGCCCGAATCGGACCCAAGAGGAGGGGACGATCTAAACTCGGTTGGGGTTTCCTCGGGAGGAAGTCCCGAACCAGCCCCGGGGAGCCCCTTCCTCTTGGTCCGGTTAGGGTGTCCTGCCCACTGACCACAAGTGAAACGAAGAGCGCCGCCACGCCGTGCCAAGCCCAGACTCCCCGTCGCTCGGACGCCCATTCCCTGAGTTTTTTGTCGGTTTCGTGCGTGGCTTTTTCGCAGGATGATCCTGGATGCTCCATAATTATCCCCGCCGAGAAAAAAAGCACACATCCGAGCGATACCAAGCAGATGGCGCCTCGGAGTCCGCAGACATCTCGAGGGCGGTGAGGAGGCAAAAAAAGGAGTCGAGGACCGAGGCTGCCGAGACCCGACGTCGCGAAAAGAGGCCGGCTGCGAAAACCTCCTGCTCCTCCTCCTCCTCCTCGTCCTCCTCCTCCTCCTCCTCCTCTCCTCCTCCTCCTCCTCCCCCTCCTCCTCCTCCTCCTCCTCCTCCTCCTCCTCCTCCTCCTCCTGCTCCCCCTGGCTCTCCGTGCTTCAGCGGGGCCCAGTCGAGCTGGACATCCGATCTCCCGAAGCCAGCCCGAAACCGAGGGAAAACGCCTGTCGTGTGATTTTCGCTCGTGGCGTCGGATCCGACGATCGGGGGGGGGAAGGGCCAAAGGGAGGAGAAGCTGACGTAGATGGTTTCTCCAACGCCTCCCGGCGCCAGAGGCGCCAAGGAATCGAGGAAAGCGCGCAGAGGCCGGACCGACACCAGCTGCATGCAGCAGATTTCGCAACCCCGCCTCTCCCAAAGCCACCCGTTCGTCCGATCCGACAGGAGGACGACGACGGTCAGGAGAGCAACGAGAAGAGAGCTCTGTTCGGTTCGTCTCGGGGCACTCGTCCTGCCAGCAAGCACCAGATGGGCGAGTGCCATGCCTTCTGGGGCACAACGATCGCGGGGGGCGCCCTCGCGGCGTTGAGATTAATCGGGGTCCTTGAGCCCCCCCCCCATAAAAAAAGAAAAGGAGGCAGGAGGTGCACGAGGAGTGAAAGGAGGAGCAGCAGGAGGGCGAGAGCGAGGAGGGGGAAAAGGGAGAGGAGGGGCAGGAGGACGAGGACGAAGAGGGAAAGGAGGCGGGGGAAGATGACGAGGAAGATGAGGAAGAGGATGAGGGGGAGAGGAGGGGAAGGAGGGGGAAGGAGAAGGGGGGAAGGAAAAGGCGGGAAGGACACAGGTGAGGCGGACGACGGGACGGGAAGGAGAAGTGGGAAGAGCCGAATCTTCGCCGCACGTGGCATGCCCTGCCTGACACCCGCCGCCCGAGCGGGTGGCGCCAGAGCACCGGTGAAGAGGTGAACGGGAAGGAGAACGGGAGAACGGGGAGCAGGAGGAATGAGACATGAGGGTGAGAGGGGGGAAGAGAGGAAGAACGACGACGACGAAGACCACGACGACGAGGACGACGACGACGACGACGACGACGACGACGAGGACGACGACGACGACGACGACGACGACGACGACGACGACGACGACGACGGATGACGACGACGACGACGACGACGACGACGACGACCAGGACGAGGCAGGATGAGTGGAAGGTAAGGGAGAGGAGGAGGAGGAGGAGGAGGAGGAAGAGGAGGAGGAGAAGGAGGAGGAAAAAGAAGGAAGAGGGCGCGCAGATGTCGCGCAACCGATCCGACGGGAGCGCACGACAACACGGACCTGCCCAACTCACACACCACCCCCTTCTATCACGGAAACTTTCCGGGCGCCAGCCTTCGCATGACGACCTGTACGACTGCCTCCCGCTCCAATCCCATCCTCCGTAGATGCCGACACTGTCCCTTTTTGTTTTTTTGAACAGCGGGCAAGACGCGAGACGAGAAGAGAAGAGGCCCGTCCACGGGCAAGACAGATAGAAAGATAGAAAGATAGATGCCGACACTGTCGTAGAGGGATGGCTACTCGCGGCCTGTTCTCGCAGGAGCTCCCGCATGGCCGCGAGACGCTCGCGACGAGCCCCGCCACGCCCACCACTGCGCAAAACTCGCTGGCGGGAGCACTGCCGAGAGGACAGTGGGCACGGCATCGTGGCATCGCGACACCTGGGCCCACACGGCCCAGCTGCACGACACACTTTTTTGATTCGCGGGTCGAGAGCGCACCTCTTCCGGTCGAAGCTAAGCGGGCCGCGCGAAGCTTGAATTAAACAGAGATGGGGGAGGGAAAAGGGGGCGCAAAGCCTCGTGGGCCCACCTGGCCCAGCTGCACGACACACCTCAACACGCGACGCGGTTGCCCGATCCTTCTTGGAATAGCTACCCACGCTTCCCCAAGCCGCTTGATTGCCGAGCGCAGCTCAGCTTCGGCGGCACGGGTGCTCTGATCCAAGCATGGCTCTGTAGAGAAGTCCTGAAGGTAAGCGAGGTCGTCATCATCACCTGGCACCGGCTTAGCTTGGGCATGGAAGGCTCAGGAGGCCGACGCGTCACCGCCTGCACCTGCTGGCTCGGCCTCCGCCTCGCCCTCGCGCCTGCCCCACGTGGCCCTCGCAGCCGTCGCCCGCAGCCTTGTCCTGCTCCCGCAGCTTGCCGAAGCTTGCCTGGAGGATAGCAGCCAGCGCTTGCTCCGCGCCGATGGCCTCGAGCACCTTCCCCAGGTCCGCCACCGAGAGGTCCAGGGCGGGGATGGACACCTGACTCTGGCCGGGGCGCAGCTGCAGCAGCCGCTCGACGGGCTCCCTCCCGCCCTCACCAGCTCCTCTGACACTTCCAACGACGCCTTCTCAGCCTCTGCGGTAGACTCCGCAAGCTCCCACGCCTGCTCCTGCATCTTCTCCAAGGACTGAATATGGCGATCCTTATTACTTTTTCTCCTAAGCGGTGCACCTGTTTCGGGGACGGACAGAGCCCCCTTTAGTTAAACGTGGTTTAGTGAAAACGACCTCGGGCCCAATCCTGGCGGGCGCAAGCCTGGAAAATGACGGCCGCGGCGGCCTCTCGAGATCCGAAAACGGACAGCTCACTAATCGACGTGTCAGGGTGGGGGGTTCTGTCCACCCCCGACTGTTAGTGAGCTGATGTAGCTGCGCACCGATGGGCTTGTCCACCACGATCTTCGCACGCAGCCGCTCCTGCTCGGACAGGAGGGTGGCGCCGCTGCTCGACCAGGCATGGCGCCGAGGGGGCAGTCACCGATGGCCTCGGGAGCCGCCGTGATCTGCTCAAGCGCCACCTTGCGTTCGCAATCTGGGGTGTCTACGTCCATGAAGGGGCCCTGGGACACACACACATACATGCACACACAAATGACAGGATTCCCCGTAGGTTCCCATATTTTTCCTGGGCTTTTGTCTTCCCCCCCACTTCCCATGGTTTCCCATATTTTCCCGGGAGTCGACGATGAATTGTGCCTGTGCGATTTTGTCCCTCCTGATTCCATGTCCGTGCCAGCTTCAGGCTCCTCGGAGTGGGATGCAGCCTGCTCCTTGAGCTTCGCAGCCTCACGGCCCCTGGCCCCGGCCACCCCGAGCGGTTTGGAGGGCTGGCGAGGCGCCGCGAGGTCTGGAGGGCAGCGAACGCGCCGCGAGGTTTCGAGGGCTGGCCTGGCTACCGCTTGGGGCCGAAGACGGAGGAGCCTTTTTTATCCACGCTGCAACCGTGGCGTGCGTCCGTACCCGCACGTTTGCACCAACGCTGTCCAGTCGTCGTATGGTGGCACCTTTGGCACAGCCACAGGGACGCATTCGAGACCCTCCGTCGTTGGAGCCCGTTCATGAATGGACAGAGAACGAGGACGGGATGCGAGGGGCCGCTGCGGCACTGGCGCGGAGGAAGCGCACGGAGCTGCCTGCACGCGAAAGGATGGAAAGCTGGCCGCGGACTGGCGGTGTCCACGTGCTTCTCGAGGGAGCTCAAAACCTTGAGCCAGAATGACTACGGACGGAGAAAAGAGGAGGAGGAGGAGGAGGAGGAGGAGGAGAAGAAGGTGGACAAGTGCAAACCCAAGACCCATCAACGATGTTGCAATAAGCGCTCTCTCCAAGCTCCCTCTTCATAGGCCCCTTACGAAGATTCATTACCACTGAGAGAAAGGCCCCGTTGGAAGACAACCGTTGGAAAATCCTGAACTGTGCCAGAACACCATTCCTGGGACTACAACGCCGCGAATCACCGTTAATGTTGCGTCCTGGCGATCTTGAACCGTGCCAGAACACTTTTCTGGAACTTCAACACGTCGAATCAAGGTAACTGTTGCGCCCTGACAGTCCGACATCGTACCAGAACAATACTGGGGATGTTCGCCATGAGAACCCTCCAAATTGCTGCATTGTGCGCGGCGTTCAGACGAGAGTAGCATTTTGAAAAGAACCCGCCCTCCATTCTTGAAACTGTTGCAAGCTTTCATGGCGAATGCGCGCGGCGCTAAGGCGAGAACCACATTCTGAAAACGGCCGCCCTCCATCCGTGAAACTGCTGCAAACTATTAAGACGAAAGTGCGCGGCGCTGAGGCGAGAGCAACATTTCGAAAACCACCCGCCCTCCATTCGTGAAACTGCTGCGTTTCAAGATTCAGGATCATGAATGGTCTCGTGGTGGGACAGGGAGGAATCGCTTCTAAGGGAAAAAATCGAGGAGGAGGAGGAGGTGGATGAGAAGAAGGAAGAGGAGGATGAGAAGGAGAAGGAGGAGAAGGAGGGGAGGACACTGGACACTGTACACCGATTACGTTCGTCCCGCGGGCCGGCCCCACGAGGGGTCAACCTGTGGAGCCGCGACGCCCGCGAGTGATGCGAGCAGAGGCGAAAGAGCCAGCCAGCCGACTCACTCAACGATCGTGCCCTGTCGTGTACGGTACACGCATGCGTCCCCCGCGCGTGACCACGATTGCCGTGCGGCGCATTTGCTCGCCAATCCTCTCCACCAGCTGCGCGACTGAGAGCTGCCGTTCCATCAATCCGTCTCTTGTTGGGTCGCTGCAGTAACCGTCTCGCACCCGCGGCGGTTGCGGTCGGGTCCCATATCATCAGATGGAGGGGGGCCCGACCGGTATTACAAGATCCCTGCGCGCGCGTGGCCAGGAGGAGACCAGAAAATAACAAAAAAAATGATGATGAGGAGGAGGCGGGAGGAGAGGAGAGAAGGGGAGGAGGAGGTAGGAGGTAGGAGGTAGGAGGTAGAGGTAGAGTAGGAGGTAGGGAGGATGAGGAGGAGGAGGAGGAGGAGAGAGGAGGAGGAGGAGGAGTGAGGGAGGGAGGAGGATGAGGAGGAGGAGAGAGGGGGGGGGGGGGGAAGGCACGAGGGCACTGGGAGGCGCCGCGGGAAGGGCGCGCCGTGAGGGAGGGCCCGCTCGCGCCGGGGGGGCGTGCTGGGAGGGCGCGCCGGGAGGGCGCGCTCGGAGGGCGCGCTGGGAGGGCGCGCTGGGGAGGCGAACTGCCTGAAGGAACGCCTGTTCGTGTCTCCGCTTCCTCCTGCCCCCCCCCCCCACTATGATCCACAACTGTGGGGTGCTGCGTGGCTGTTTGGCTCCACTTTCCCGTCGTTAACCGCCGCTGGAAAATGCATCTACTGTGAGCACCGCTGTTGTTCGAGTGTGGAGAAGGAGGAGGAGGAGGAGGAGGAGGAGGAGGAGGAGGAGGAGGAGGAGGGGGAGGAGGACGAGGAGGAGGAGGACGAGGAGGAGGAGGAGGGGGGAAAATGGCTGCAGCTGCAGCTGCTCGTACTCCCGCTGTTGCCCGTGCTCCACACGGGAGCATCTCAAAAGCCACACGACGATGACGCGCACCAGAAATCATACCGTAGCCAATCTTGCCATGGTCAAGAACTGTATTAGAGGTCAAGAATCCACCCCGACACGCGACGTTGTTTACCAAACGCGCCAAAAAAAAAAAGGAGTCAAACAAAGAAGGGCGGTGTAAGAAACGCGCCCAGGGCCGTTCCGCAAACGCCAATTCTCGGGTGCAGGTGGTTTTGCCTCCCTTGATGTATGGAACGTGGGCTCGATGTCGTGGAGGCGCTGCCAGGGTGCCGGCGTCGGTGGTGCTGCTGCCAGAGGAACTTCCGAGTGCGCTGCCTACGCTACCGGAGCGGTGCCCGTCGTGCGCCTCAGCTGCAGTCTTTGGCACGCGTCGTCGCGGTGAGCCGCTGAGCATTCTGCGCACGTCGCGCTGCGCGGCCCCGCGATCCCAGCGGAGCCGTCATCACTCACAACAGCATCACGAGGCCAGTTCTGTAAACCCGGGATCCACACATGCGGACGCCTCACCTCTGCTTCCGCCGCCTTCCGCTGGCTTCCACCGGCGGCCTCCGCCGGAAGACGTAGCGGAAGCAGTGCCGCTGAACAACCGAAGACGGTCTCCCAGCGAGTACGAATGCGTAGCGAGCTCGTGACGTCAAAGGCTGAATGTTTGCAACAGCTTGCTTTGATTACGTGTTCCCTCTCCATCAGAGTCGGGTCAGGAGAAACTCGACGTCCCAAGTGTTTTGTGTTGCAAAGATGGGGGGGAGGACGGGGAGGGGGAAGTGGAAGAGCAGAACGACGAAAACGATGAGGAGCAGGAGGCGGAGAAACAGGAGGAGGAACAGGAGAAGGATAAGACAGAGGAGGACCCCCCAGATCCTTCGAGAAGACCCTGAGAACTCTTAAATTCCTGAAATTCCTGAAGACAAGGGGAAGGAAGAGAAGAATGCGGAGGACGGCAAGGAGGAGGAAGAGGACGAAAAGCAGGAAGAGGATAAGAAGGAGGGAGGGGAGGAAGAAAACATCCGAAGGACATCATCCACCTCGAATCGGAGGGAAACGAAAAGAAGGAGACGGAGAGGGGCCCTGAGAAAGACGAGGCACGGGTGGCAGAGGTGGTCAGCTCGCGAAGGACAAGGCTGGCCTATTCGAAACCAGGAGGCACTGCCCGCGTCGTTCTCGAGAAGTCTGCCTGACGGACGAGTCTTCCACATCGCTCGTGAGTGTCACTGGTTGCATAATAAACAAGTGTGCTGACTGGCATACGAAGAGGTCGAAGGAATTCTCCTGCACAACAAGGAGGAGCGTGCCAAGGATATAGCAATGCGAAAAGATGACAAGCCTGGACGCGAGATGTGATCTGCCTGTCTCGTCGGGAAACTGGTAGCACATGCATGATGTGTTGGTTACTGCTTTCTCGAATTCCCAATAAGTTCTGCCATCCTGATCCCCTTTCTTCTCATCATGGCCACCATCGTCGTCATCATACTCCTTCTCATCGGCCTCCCCCATTCTCGACTTCCAACTGCTCCTCCTCATCGTCCATCTCCTCCCCCTCCCCTCTATAACCTATGCCCGGGAACTCCCTTAGCCTAGGAATCCCCAAAAGCCATCGAGCCCGTTCAGAACACAAACAAACAACTCCTCACACTCCCATCTCTACCTTCGGAAACCTCCAGCAACCTCCGGACAACTCGTGGGGAAACAAAAAAAAAAGCTTCCGAAAACTTCCAATCACCTCCTCCTCCCGTTCTCCTCATTCTCCTTCTCCTCCTGCTCCTCCTCCTCATCATCATCGGCAGCATCAGCAGCATCAGCAGCAGCATCATCATCAGCATCAGCACCAGCATCAGCATGAGCATCATCAGCAGCAGCACCATCATCATCATCATTATCATCATCATCATCATCATCATCAGCAGCATCAGCATCAGCATCATCAGCATCAGCATTCTCATCAGCATCAGCATCAGCAGCATCATCATCAACAACAGCATCATCCTCATCATCATCATCATCAGCACTATGATCATCCGCAGCATCATCATCAGCAGCACCATCAGCTTCATCAGCATCATCAGCAGTATCATGCTCATCCTCATCCTCATCAAAATCCTCATCATCTTCAACATCACCATCAGCATCATCATCCTCGTGAACGTCATCATCGTCATCGTCGTCGTCATCAGCATCATCAGCATCATCCTTATCCTCATCCTCATCCTCCTCTCACTCCCATTTGTACTCCAGTTTGCTAGCTGTAGTGTGTACGGCTTGCTGCTCCGTTGTTGTCCCTGCGGGGAGTTGTCGTGGTTTGCCTTTCTGGCTCACCCGTCGCTCGTCTTCGGGCCATCGCTCGGTCCCCCTCGTCGCTCTGTGCGCCGCAATTGCGTTAAGGAAGTTTAGGCTTCACGCTAACCCACGTCCAAACAAAAAACACTTCCATTCGTACTCCCTCCCCCCCCCCTCGTCCCCTCATCCCTCCCTCCCCCCTCCCCTCCCCCTCCAGTCTACCCTCTCCACCC
>CAUYUJ010014818.1:147922-184798 GCA_963575745.1 Prorocentrum cordatum | reverse complement strand
ACTACTACTACTACTACTACTACTACTACTACGACTACTACTACTACTACTACGACGACGACGACTGCCACTACAACGACGACGATTCATATGTTTATTACCATCACTACTACTAGTACTACTACTACTACTACTACTACTACTACTACTACTACTGCTACTACTACTACTACTACTACTACTACTACTACTACTACTACTACTTACTACTACTACGACTACGACTACGACTACGACTACGACTACTACTACTACTACTACGACTACTACTTACTACTACTACTACTACTACTGTTGCTACTGCTACTGTATTACGACTACTGCCTACTACTACTACTAATACTACGACTACAAAATGCTACCCACTACCTACAACTACAACTACTACTACTACTACTTACTACTACTACTACTTACTAATACTACTACTACTTACTACGGACTACGACTACGACTACTATTACTACCACTACTACTGCTACACTACTACTACTTACTACTACTAATATACGACTACGCTACTACTTACTACTACTACTACTACTACTACTACTACTACTACTACTACTACTGCTACTACTGCTACTACTGCTACTACTACTACTGCTGTTACTACTTCTATTACTACTAGTACCACTACTACTAGTACTACTACTACTACTACTACTACTACTACTACTACTACTACTACTACTACTACTACTGGTACTACTGGTACTACTGGTAGTATTAGTACTAGGACTACTACTGCTACTAGTATTCGCAATAGTAGTATTAATATTCATATTCGTATGTTACTTCTTCGTCTCAGTATCACAGTTCTTCTTCTTAGTAGTGCGATGATTATCCGTATTAGCATGTTTAACATTACTACGATTACGAATACTACTATTATCAATATTCTTCCTCCTCCTCCTCCTCCTCCTCCTCCTCCTCCTCCTCCCTTTCCCTCCTCCTCCACCTCCGCCTCCGCCTCCGCCTCCGCCTCCTCTTCCACCTCCGCCTCCGGCTCCACCTCCGCCTCCGCCTCCGCCTCCGCCTCCTCTTCCACCTCCGCCTCTGGTTCCGTGTCCGCCTCCGCCTCCGCCTCCGCCTCCGCCTCCGCTTCCGCTTCCGCCTCCACCTCCGCCTCCGCCTCCACCTCCGGCCTCCCACTTCTTCTTACTCCTCATCCTCCTCCCCTCTTCATCTCTCTCCTTCTGCCTACCTCCTCCCTTCCTCTCCCTCCCTCCTCCAACCTCTCTCCTCACTCCTCCCTCCTCCCTCCCTCCCTCCTCACTGCACTCCTCCCTCCTCCCTCCTCCCTCCTCCCTGCTCCCTCCTCCCTCCTCCCTCCTCCTTCCGACTCCCCTCACGAATGAAGAGGGGAACGGCCATGCCACCCTCGCGCTGTGAAAGAGCACGGCAGGCAGTTCGTGGCAGACGTTGGCCTCCGGGAGCCCCGACCGTGCCCCTGGGCCGTCAGGAAAAACAGCTTCGGCTGAAAAGCCGGCTCCGAGAAAGCGGCCCAGACCTCTGCGGCTTCCCAGGATGACGACAAGCACGTCGGGTGCCTGGGCAATCTGCGGGCGAAGGGGGAGGAGGAGGAGGAGGAGGAGGAGGAGGAGGAGGAGGAAGGACGAGAACCAGGAGAGGAGCGAGGGAGGAGGAACAAAAGGATTTAGAAGATGAGGAGACGGAAGAGGAGGGCCGCGAGGAACTGAGCCTTCGAATATGGCTCCCGTCAGACTTAGCGTGATCCTGTCAGCGCTATCTTGATCGACCACAACCGACGGCCCAGATTGTACCAGCAGTGGCTCCTTGTGCCCACCGTCGATTTCAAACCCGCCTCTGTCAGTGCCTTGCTCTAGCTCTGCGGCTAAGATGGAGGGCGGGGGAAGGCAGCTCTGCTGCCCATGCATGATGATGACCGCCAGAGGCACACCAAAAAGTCGAAAACCCTTCGGGGGACCGCGCTGTCACTGCCCCTTCCCCTGCGCCTGGACAGACATTGCACTTTTTGCTCCGAGCGCGCGCCGCGCCTTGAAACTCTGCTGGCGCCCCGAGCCTGGTCACCCGCTGCGCGGTGCCCGAGAGCCCGCCGACATGTCGCGTCGGGGCCACTGGCACCCGACGCTCGACTGCGGATCTGAATCATGCCCAGGCAGATGTTACGCCGATCGCGACTCAGCTGCGCCATGCCTCAGCCAAAGCGCTCGCGGCAAGCCCGCCCGCTCGAAGTCGCGCGCGCGGCCAGAGAGGACGCATCGACGCAGGGAGATCTTCGGCCACGATCCAGCGGTATCGAAAAAGTTGAAAGCGGCACGCGAGCCCAGAGGCTCCGCGCGACAAGCCGTCAGGCCCGCCAATAAACGCAGGACCTCCGATTGAAACGGGGAACGGGGCACGCAAGAGGCAGAAGGCAAAGGTTCCATGAACTAGTCAGCCCCGCCACTAAACGCAGGGCCTCCTGTTGGGATACAAAGCCGGGCAGTAAGGGGAGAAGGGCAAATCGAGGGACAAAGACGGCACAGGCACAAATATTCGAAGCTCCGCGCGGATTTCTTGGACCGGCGCTGGACACCCCCTGGCGGCGCCTCCGGCGCAGCCCTGCGCGCGCTTCGCGCGCCAGGGACGGGGGCCCAGCGCAAGTCCAAGAAATCCGCGCGGAGCTCCGAAAGTTAACGCCAATGCCGCTTTTGCCCCGCGATCGGCTACACGCAAGAGTGACCCACGGTAAGGGTGGCCTTCGACGGGCGGCCTGTGGGGGGCCGCGGGGGGGGCCAAACACGAGCGCGCAAGGCGCCACTGCCGCCTCGCGCTCAGAGATCGGGGGACCCCGGTTCCCGCGGTGCGTTTGTTTTACCCACTATAGGGCCCGACACCAAAAGGTCGCTACGGCAGAGGGCCCACCCCGTACGTGTTGGTCGACGAGAGCCAGAGGACGTCGAGGGCTCCTCCTCCTCCTCCTCCTCCTCCTCCTCCTCCTCCTCCTCCTCCCCTCCTCCTCCCTCCTCCCTACTCCTCCTCCTTCCTCCTCCTCCCCCTCCTCCTCTCCTCCTCCTCCTCCTCCTCCTCCTCCTCCCCCTCCTCCCCAGCCTCCTGGACAACCGAGGTGCCTCCAAGAGGAGCTAGCCTCGAGGGCCAGGCAGGGCGCCCGGCCCACTCAGCTCGCCGGCCGCGCTTCCTACGCCGCCATCAAGGAGCTGCCGCAGCTGCGCCGACCTCTGCAGCGCCTGCTGGTTCCTCCGCACGCGCTCCTCCCTCGGTGGGCTCGTTTTCACTAAAAGGGGCCACAGTAGAAGGGGGAGGGCTGGTCATCAATCCTCCTCCTCCTCCTCCTCCTCCTCCTCCTCCGCTCCTCCGCCTCCTCCTCCTCTTCCTCCTCCTCCTCCTCCTCCTCCTCCCTCCTCCTTCCCCCCTCCAACTTCTGGTGGTGGTGGTGGCGGGAAACAGGCCCATCATCCTTCGTGGGCGCCTCCCGCAGCATGGCGCGATGCATCAGCGCCTCGGCCTGGGTCTCGCGCCACTGCGACGCCTCGATGCGGGACCTCGCCACGTAGTCGATGTAGCCCTTGTCGGCGCCAGAGGACGCCGTGCGCATGCCGTCAGGCCTCGAGATGCTCACGGCCGGGCGGCGCTCCGCGCGCTCCTGTCGAGGATCAAGCAGCGACAACGACATGAGCTTTCCGAGTTCCGCGCGGACTTCTTAGATCGGCGCTGGGCCCCCCTACCTGGCGCGCGAAGCGCGCCAGGGGCTGCGTCGGAGGCGCCGTCAGGAGGGTCCAGCGCCGATCCGATAAGTCCGCGCGGAGCTCCGAAACCCCATGTTTATGTAGCTTTTCCCCCAAAGCTGTGTTTGTTGCTCTGAGGGCTTCTTTCTTGACTTCTAAGGAACTGGGCCTGCGGGCCGATCTGGCCGTCGTCGCCACCTCGTCGCCGCCCGTCGCCTGGGCCTACGGGCCGCTCTGGCCGCCACGTGGCCGCCGTGGCCGCCTCGTCTCCGCCCGCCGCCGCCCGTCGCCTGGGCCTGTAGGCTGCTCTGGCGGCCATGTGGCCGCCGTCGCCGCCTCGTCGCCGCCCGCTTGACACTGCGTTGCATTGCCTCGTGTTGCTTCGCATTGCTTTGCGCTGCTCGGCATTGCTCGACACTGCTCGGCATTGCGCTGCATTGCTTCGCATTGCGCTGCATTGCTTGGCATTGCTTGGCATTGCTTGGCATTGCTCGGCAGTGCTGCGTATTGCATTACACTGCGTGGCACTGCGTTGCATTGATTGGCTGTGTTTGGCATTGCTTGGCATTGTTGGGCATTGCTTGGCATTGCACAGGATTGCTTGGCATTGCCTGGCATCGCTTAACATTGCTTGGCATTGCTTAACATCACTTGGCATTGCTTGGCAGAGCTTGGCAGTGCTCGGCATTGCTCGGCATTGCGTTGTATTGCATTGCTCTGCGTTGCACTGCGTTGCATTGCTTGGCTTTGTTTGGCATTGCTTGGCATTGTTGGGCATTGCTTGGCATTGCACAGGATTGCTTGGCATTGTTTGGCATTGCTTAACAATGCTTGACATTGCTTAACATTACTTGGCATTGCTTGGCAGAGCTTGGCAGTGCTTGGCATTGCTCGGCATTGCGTTGTATTGCATTGCACTGCGTTGCATTGCGTTGCATTGCTTGGCTTTGTTTGGCATTGCTTGGCATTGTTGGGCATTGCTTAGCATTGCATAAGATAGCTTGGCAGTGCTTGGCATTGCTCGGCATCGCTTTGCAATGCTCCGCACTGCTTTGCATTGCTCTGCATTGCCTCGCACCACATAGAGGGCACCACATGGCTTGCACCACCGGGGTTGCACCACATGGATGGCACCACTGAGATCGCACCTGCCTGACATGCAAGAATTCACTTCCTGGGGCTCAGATTGGCGGCAAATACTTGTCCTAATTATTCTTATCATTCGTCTTCTTAATATTTCTTATTATTGTTCCTCTTCTTCTTCCTCTTCTTCGAACTCCTGGGCGGCGGCGACCCGCGCTCCCACCGCGGCCGCCGCGGCGCCCGAGAGGAGGCCCGCGAGCAGGCGGCGGCGCGTGCCTGGAGGTCTCACGGGTGGGGTCCGAGCAGGTGGGGCCAGGGGAGCGCACCTCACCGCGGATGCGTCGGCGACGTCGGCAATCCACCGGCGCCGTCGCCGTGGAGGAAACCGGGCTCCACGTCGAGCTGCGTCGCCGGTGCATCGGCGACGTGGCGCGACCCACCGACCCGAGCTGCTCGGACCCCATCGGGGAGGCCTAGGGCCTAGGGTGCCAGTGCCTCCTCCTCCTCCGCCGCCGCCACCTCATCATCCTTCTCCTCCTCCTCATTCTCAGCCTCGGCCTCCTCATCATCATCATCATCATCATCATCATCATCATCATCATCATCATCATCATCATCATCAGCAGCAGCAGCAGCATCATCATCAGCATCATCAGCATCATCATCAGCATCAATATCATCATGCGCACATCCCTGCAAGACATGAAGTCCGTGGTGCCGATACCGCACCATGCTTGAAATGAAAAGACGGAGACAGGGTGGCAAGAGAGAGGCGAAACGGAGCCGCCTCCTCGCCGCCGTCGGCGACACTCCCGCCAAACTCCCGCTCTTCCTCCTCCTCCTCCTCCTCCTCCTCCTCCTCCTCCTCCTCCTCCTCCCCCTCCTCCCCCTCCTCCCCCTCCTCCACTCCATTCCCTCATAATCAATTCCTCCCTGTCAGGCGCACGGGCCAGGCGTTTCGCCTGAGACTTCCTAACAGTTAGTGGTCCTGAAGCTGAAAGACTGACGACCGCTTCACACATGGAGGGCGGGGCGCTTTCTAACTGTGACTCTCGCCTGAGCGTCGCGCACACTCGTCTTTAAAACTTGCAAGCGCTTCGCGGATTGAGGGCTCGCCCTAGCGCCACGCACAATTCGCTTTAAAAAAAACTGTAAGAGCCTCACAGGCGGAGGACGGGTCGCTCTCGCCACAGCGCCGCACATTCTCGTCTTGAACATCTGCCAGGTTTCGCGGGATCTCATGGTTCACCCAACTGTGTGTCGGAACGACTCAGGGCTGCTAGGGCGCAGCAATTACGTTGACTCGCGGTGCGGAAGTCGCAGGAATGGCATCATGCCACGATTCAGGATCGCCAACACGCAACAGTCATGTTGGCTGGCGGCGCTGAAGCCCAGAGAACGGTGTTTTGGCACGCTTCAGGATCTTCAAACGGGTTGTCTCTCAGCGGGGCACTCCCCTCAGTGGAAACGAATCATTGTAGGGGCCTCTGAATAGGGTAGCTTGCAGGTAGGGTGTGTTCGAACATCGTCGATGAGTCTTGGGTTTACACTGGTCCTTCTCCTCATCCTTCTCCTCCTCCTCCTCCTCCCCCTCCTCCTCCAAATGCGCCTCCTCCTCCTCCTCCACCTCCTCCTGTTCCACCTTCCTCAGCCTCTCCTCCTCCTCCTCCTCCTCCTCCTCCTCCTCCTCCTCCTCCTCCTCCTCCTCCTCCTCCTCCTCCTCCTCCTATCGTTTTCCTTATACATAACTTGTCCCTGTCGCACCCCGAGGCCAGTTTTGCGGTCTGGGCGTTTCGTCTGAGACGTCCATTTATGACCCTGAAGCTTAAACAATGACAACAGCTTCACAGATGGAGGGCGGGTCGTTTTCAAAATGCGGCTGTCGCCTTCGCACCACGCACATTCGATCTAAACATTTGCAAGAGCTTCACGGATTGAGGGCGACCCGTTCTCAACATGTGGTTCTCGCCTTAGCGCTGCACACATTCGTTTTAACAGATTGCCAGAGTTTCACGGATTGAGGGCGGTTCCTTTTCAAAATGTGGCTCTCGCCTGAGCGCCGCGCGCATGTTGTAAAACGTTGTAAGAATTCTACGGCTTCCCATGATCAGCGTACCAGAAGTCGCGTTCTGGAAGGATTCAGGATTACGGTGGTGCAACAGTTACGTTGATTCGCGATGTTGAAGTCCAAAGAATGGTGTTCTGGCACGACTCAAGATCGTGATGACGCAACAGTCGGGTTGATCCGTGGCGTTGGAATCCCGAGAACGAGGTTTTGGCATGCATCAGGGTCTTCAAACGGCAATCTTCCAACAAGGCAGTCCCCAGTGGAAATGAACCCTTTCAGGGGCCTGTGGAGAGGGAGCTTGGAGGGAGGGTTTCTTCCAACATCGTGGATGACTCTTGGGCTTACACTGGCCCTCCTCCTCCGCCTCCTCCTCCTCCTCCTCCTCCTCCTCCTCCTCCTCCTCCTCCTCCCTGCTCACCCTCCTCCTCCTTTCGGCCTCCTCCTCCCTGCCTCTCCTCCCCTCCTCCTTCCTGACCTCTCCTCCTCCTCCTCCTTCTCCTCCTCCTCCTCCTCCTCCTCCTCCTCCGCCCTACTCACTGCCTCCTCCTCCCTGCCTACTCCGCCTCCTCCTCCTCCTCCTCCTCCTCCTTCCTCTTCCCTCCTCCTCCTCGTCCTCCTCCTCCTCCTCTCCTCCTCCCTCCTCCCCTCTCCTTCTCCTGTGTCGCTGCCTCCTCCGAGCCTCCCGCCGCCGCGCGGCAGGAGCCGGCGGGCGGCCTCGCCGCGGGCGCCGCGGGCGGCCGCCGCGGCGCGGCGCGCGGCGGCACGAACGCCGGGCGCCACAGCGCCGCGGCGCCCGCCAGGCAGACGAGGAGGCCCGAGGCGCGCATGGTTCCCAGCGTTGTTGTGGAAGGAGGAGGGGAATCGAGGAGGGAGATCGAGGATGAGGATCGAGGATCGAGGGGAAGGAGGAGGAGGAGGAGGAGAAGGAGTTTCGAGGAGGAGGAGGAGGAGGAGGAGGCCCGAGGCGCGCATGGTTCCCAGCAGGGCTGGGCCTAAGCGTTGTTTTTCGTTATGTCTTTTTTTGTGTTGTCGGGGAAGCACAGGGGCATACTCTAATACTGGATGTCCTCCTTAGAGGCGCAGGTCCGACCCGAACAGATAGTAGACCCATCTGGTAGTAGATCGTCTCCCGAGCGGTGTGGCCAGAAAGCGCCCGCCACGACGCATATACTATAAGATTTCTCGGTGCGCGCGTCGCCCCTGAAGGGGCGACGCACATATAGTAAAAGTATGTTGGGGTGACGCCGATGGTTCGTTCTGCTCGACCTGCTGTCCTGCACCTCCCTGCCAAAACGAAAAACACAAGACAGCCGAAGTGCTGCAAAACAGCGCTTGGGTCCAGCCCTGGCTCCAAAACCCCCTCGGGTCATGCAAAAAATCACGACGGGAAACTGTGGGGCACCTTCTTCCACCGTCGGGGGCCCGCGCTGGGCCCGCGGGACCGTCAGAGGACGGCTCGGGATTGCAAGCCCGTCCGGGGGAAGGGGTCGAGACCTCCGGGGGCCCAGCCAGGTCATGAGAAATCATGACGTCGGGGGTCCGGCTGGAGGGGCAGCGAAAGGGGGGACCAGCTCAGGGGGGGAAACATCGAGCCGAAGTCGGCGATGCGTCGCCGATAGATCGGCGACGGGCCCCCGGTAGCGAATCCGCAGGTTCCTGGGCGGGGCGGGCTATCGGGCCCCTACCGATATCGACGATGACTGGGCGATTGGAGGTCGATGCATCCCCCCCGAGCCCATCCCCCCCTCATTATTGTCCCTGGATGGTGGGCGGGCGGTCGGCCACGCTGGTCCTTCGCGAGGTGCCGGGGCGGGCGAGCCGCGGGGGATAACTGTGTTGCGCCTTCGGGGGACCTCGCCTGTCCCATCGCGCCAGCCATCCGTGTCGCATCCATGTCGAACGCGTCAAGTCCGTGTCGAATCCGTGTCGAACCCACGTCGAAACCACGCCACTTCCGCGTCGAACCCACGTCGGAGTACAAGAGAACACTGCGACCCACAGGGCAGGAAAGGCCCCAGGAAGATGCAAAGCAAGGCCCTGCCATCCTCGCGAGATGGAGGAACACACGACAGGAGGTTTGGGGACACCTTTGGCCTCCAGGGGCCATTGCTGGGGCCAACGGGGGGCCGCCAAAAACGAATCGGGTCAACAGCCGGCCCCGGGGAAGGGACCCCGCCCTCTCGGGGCCCACGCGGCTACACGCAAGAGCGACCCTGGGCAAGCGTGACCTCCGGTGTGCGGCGTCTTGGGGGGCCGCGGGGGGGCCAGACCTGGGCGCGCAAGCCCCTGCTGCCGCTTCGTGTTCAGCCCTCTGAGGGTCCATCTGCGCCTGGTCGCCAGAGGTCACTCCGGCGAAAGGTCACTCCCACTGGCGTCTACTCGATCCACGTTGTGGAAAAGCACGGCGTCGGATGCCTGGGGGGTCGGCGACTCGGCTCACGCGGCCGCCTTCCCCGGCGACCTCCCGGCGCCCAAGCGCTCGCGCATCGAGGAGAACACCCGGCGACGGGGCCGAAACCGGCTGCGCGCGGCAGACTTCGTAGCCGCCCCTCTCGAAATCATCCCCGTTCGTCCGGCCCGAGTGGGGGCAGGGAGGGATGCTCTGCAGGAACCTGGCCTTGCGAAAACGGCTTGAGCCAAAGGATAGGCGCAAGTCTGTACGGGGCAACAGACCGCCTCGCGGTTTCGCGCGTGGCCCCTGCATCCACATAAGAGGCTCTGGCGCCATAGGACGATCCATACCCTGACAGGGCCCGTAAACGCTCTCCATCTCTGCCCCTATGTTCCCCCATCCCCATTCCTCTCCACGCGAGGATGCGATATCATCCTGGCGGCCGCTTATTGCTCCCCTGTGGCACCCGCACTCCATGTTGGAGATCCGAACGGGCCATCCGCATCCTGCAACGACTGGTTCTGTTTGGGCTCCTGCGGCCCGACTCGGGCGGACATCTCGAGCGGGAGCCTCGTCCTTGCGGGTGCATCGCGAGGAAGCCTCGGGCGGGAGCCCCCTCCCGGTGGGGCCCCTCGGGCGGGAGCCCCATCCCGAGACATCGCGAGCGGGAGCCTCGTCTCCTCCTCCTCCTCCTCCTCCTCCCCCTCCTCCCCCTCTCCCCCTCCTCCTCCCTCCTCCACCTCTCCTCCTCTCCCCCTCCTCCCCTTCCTCCTCCTCCTCTCCTCCTCTCCTCTCTCCTCCTCCTCCTCCTCCTCCTCCTCCTCCTCCTCCTCTCCTCCTCCTCCTCCTCCTCCTCCGCCTCCTCCTCCTCCTCCTCCTCCTCTCCTCCTCCTCCTCCTCCTCCTCCTCCTCCCTCCGCCTCCTCCTCCTACTCCTCCTCCTCTCCTCCTCCTCCTCCTCCTCCCCCTTGCCCTTCCCCTTCCCCCTCCTCCTCTCCTCCTCCTCCTCCTCCTCCTCCTCCTCCCTCCTCCTCCTCCTCCTCCTCCTCCTCCTCACTTCTCCTCCCCCAGCCGATAGCGAGGAGGCCTCGGCCTCGGGCGGGAGAGTGGTGGCGGACCTAATCACTAACCCAGAGCTCGCCGAGCCACACGATACACGGCCTCAGATTCGCAGATTTCGTCGTGACGCTCCTCCTCCTCCTCCTCCTCCTCCCTCCTCCTCCTCCTCCTCCTCCTCCTCCTCCTCCTCCTTCTGTCTCCTCCTCTCATCCTCCTCCTCCTCCTCCTCTCCTCCTCCTCCCCCTCCTCTCTTCTCCTCCCCCTCCTCTTCACCCTCCTCCTTCTTCCCCTCCTCCTCCTCCTCCTCATCCTCCTCTCCTCCTCCTCCTCCTCCTCCTCCTCCTCCTCCTCCTCCTCCTCCTCCACTTCCTCCTCCCCCAGTCGATCGCGAGGAGGCCTCGGGCGGGAGCGCCCCTCCCTGTGGACATGGCGGCGCGCACGAGGGGGCAGCGCAGCGCGAGGGAGGCGGCCTCCCGCAGCAGGCGGGGGGGGAGCTTCGAAGAAGGCAGGGGCCGCTTTTGGAGGCCCCCCCGGCTTCGAAGGTTAGTTCGGGCACGTCCTCCTATGGGGGACGGACAGGCCCCCCTGTAGCAAAACGTGGTTTGGTGAAGATGACCTCGGGCCCAAACCTGGCAGGCGCAGGCCTGGAAAACGACGGCCGCGGCGCCCTCTAGAGAACCGTAAACGGACAATTCACTAATCGACGTGTCAGGGTAGGAGGTCTGTCCACATCCGATCCTACAGGGGGATGTTGGACGAGAACGAAAAATGGTCCAAACATATTCACGTAGAATCAAAAGTAGTAGAAAAATCGTCCCCATACACACAATGTCTTTGCTATTTTCGAAGTTTCCTCCTGTAGAGGGACAGGCCAGACTTAATCCTAAGAGGTCTTCTTGGAACAGGCCTTTTTGCTCCTCCTTGGGGCACTGCGAAATGAGTCCCACCAGCGCTCCTGGGCACTGCGGGGCGCTGGAAAAGGAAAGACTCCTTCAGCCGAGCCGCACGTGCCGCGCCAACTCACCGAGGGCGCCGACGCTTGCCAACCGTGCCGTATGCCCCCACCACTACTGCCCAAGCCCACCCCACCCCAGGCCCTTGTAAGAAGGCCCCTGCCTCGTAAGGAGCGCGCCACCCCTTCGTGCGCGCCGCCAAGGGTCCCCCTACCTATGGAGCCTCCATTTCGTATCAGCAGTCCGAGCGGCCTGCCCGAGTCCTGTAGCGGTCGTCGCCGAGCATGAGCCATAAGTCTCGTGCCTGCGGCGGCGGCTCGGGACGACCCAGACAACCCTGGAACGCCCTCGGCGAGACGCAGCTGCTGAAGGCACCCCGAGGCTGGAAGACCTCCGGGAGCTGGCAAAAAAAACACCCGAAACCTCCCACCCCGAGCCGCGGAACTTCGAACCCCTCCCCTGAGCCTATCCACGCTGCCCCGAGTCCAGCCTCTGGAAACCTCAGGGCACCGACAAACGTCGGAAGACGAACCGCCTTCCCCCAGCCTGCCGCTGGCCCCCGCCAGCGAAGCCACCCTCGCTGTGCTCCCGCGGGCTCTCGCCGGCCCTCCGCCGTCCGGGGGCCACAGACGCACTGACTGACTGACGGACTGACTGACTAACTGACTGACAGACTGACGGCCTGACTGCAAGCCACGCCCTGATGGCGCAAAACAGTGGGAAAACACACCTGCACAACATGCACGGGGAAATGCACATGGAAGCCGGACACAGAGAGCAGAAGATCCACCCCCACTATGCATAAGTACCGCGACCAGCGAAGAAGCCGTTCAGCAAACGCACCCATGGAAGGGATCGAACAGGGCAGGGATGTTTAATAAACGCCCAGGGCCGTTTAGAAAACGCCAATTGAGCGTCGATCACAAACGGGTCTCATGCGAGATAGCACAGCGACCTTGCGCCACAGCTTACGCGGGACGGCGGCGCGGCGCGCTGCAGTGGAGACGAGGACGCTTACGCGCGACCTCACGCTGGCAGCTTACGCGCCGATGTCGGCGCAGACGACCCCGTGATTTTGCGAGGGGGACCAAAAATGGCAAAACCAAACATTAAAACTCGGAGGTCCGCGCGGACTTCTCGGATCGGCGCTGGACCCCCTCCCTGGCGCGCGGAGCACGCCAGGGGCGGCGCCAGAGGCGCCGCCAAGGAGACCCCGCCGCCGATCCGAGGAATCCGCGAGGACCTCCGAGTTGTGTTCATGTCCTCGCTCGTTCCCCCATGCTTTGCGTCGCTCAATTGTCGGGGTCGGGGTGGTTTTGCCCCCTCCTCCTCCTCCTCCTCCTCCTCCTCCTCCTCCTCCTCCTCGCCTCCTCCGCCTCCTCCTCCTCCTCTCCTCTCCTGCCTCCTCTCCTCCTCCTCCTCCTCCTTCCTCATCCTCCTCCTCCTCCTCTCCTCCTCCTCCTCCTCATCCTCTTCCTTCCTCCTCCGCCTCCGCCTCGCCTCGCCTCCGCCTCCGCCTCCGCCTCCTCCATTCTCCTCCCTCCTCCTCCTCTCCTCCTCCTCATCTTCCTCCTACTCTCCTCCTCTCCTTCTACGACTCCTCCTCCTCCGCCTCCGCCTCCGCCTCCTCCTCCTCCTTCCTCCGCCTCCTCCTCCTCCTCATCTCCTCCTCCCCTCTCCTCCTCCTCCTCATCCCTCTCTCCTCCTCCTCCTCGCCTCCGCCTCCGCTCCGCCTCCGCTCGCCGCTCCTCTCCTGTCCTCCTCCTCTCCTCCTCCTCATCCTCCTCCTCCTCCTCCTCTCCGCTCCTCCGCCTCCTCTCGTCATCTCCTCCTCCCTCCTCCCCTCCTCCTCCTCCTCCCCTCCTCCTCCTCATCTCCTCCTCCTCCTCCTCCTCCTCCTCCTCCTCCTCCTCCTCCTCCTCACTCTCCTCCTCCTCCTCCTCATCCTCCTCCCCTCCCCCTCCCCTCCCCCCTCCTCCTCCTCCTCCTCCTCCTCCTCCTCCTCCTCCCCCTCCTCCCCCTCCTCCTCCCCCTCCTCCAGAGGACAGGTGAGGGGCCTCGGGGCACGCACGCCTGGCCCTCGGGGCCGAGGCCTGAAGGCCCGCCCCGCTTGGATCCGCCCCCACGGCGCGGGGGCAGACTGCTGCCGCTGCCGGTGGGCACGTCGACGACGACGACGACGACGACGACGACGACGGCGACGACGACGACGACGACGACGACGACGGCGACGGCGACGACAACGACGAGGAGGAGGAGGAGGATCTTAGTGACGATGTGGCGGAGGGGCATGGTCGCGGGAGGCCTCCCGGTTGTCGGGATCTCCGCCGACCAGGTCGATGTAGAGGTCGGCCGCCCCGGACAGGAAGGTCTCATCCTTGGAGGAAGGGAGGACTGCCTGGACATACGTCTCCAGAGCTCCGAGCGGACTTCTTGGATCGGCGCTCCGAGAAATCTGCGCGGAGCTTCACATATGTATGTTTACGCCGTTGTTTCTTCTTCGAGTCCTCAGGGGGCAGGTCGAAGGGCGAGAGCTGCACGGCGAACCCGATGCCGCGGGCGGTGTTCGGGCAGTCCAGCGTGTCCGCGGCGCAGAGCACGCGGATCTGCTCCTCCTCTGGGAGGGCGCCAGCCCATGCCGCCGCACGGAAACTGTCGGACATCTTCGAACGTTTTCGTCGGTTGCTCGAATCGATGCTTCAAAGGTGGGGTCCCGAGGGATGGGGTCCTGAGGATGGGAAGGGATCCAGGGGTGGATTCGCATTGCTCAATGCACACCTCCCTCCTTGGGCCCCCCCTCTCAGGACCCCCCCCCCTTGGAACAACCGATGGAAACCCTTCCTGCCTCGGGACACCGTCCAACAGCTGCGCCTCGCCGAGAGCGTTCCTGGGCTTTGGACGCCCGAAATGGGTACGGAAAAAATGGGCACAATGCCCAACAACAGATGTTGTCTCAAGCCAGCAGCGGCCGCTGTTGGGCAGGCGGCCGTCTGTCTCAAATGTACACGGGCCGCGGCGACACCGACAGCGAGTCCCGTTCAAAATGAACAGGGACCGCTGTTGGGCATTGTACCCATTCTTTCCGTACCCGTTTCGCTCGTGCCGACTGGGCGGAGGGGAGGAGGAGGAGGAGGAGGAGAGGAGGAGGAGGAGGAAAAGGAGAGGAGGAGGAGGAGGAAAAGGAGGAAGAAGGAGGAGGAGGGGGGGGGGGACGAGGAGGAGGAGGAGGAGGAGGAGGAGGAGGAGGAGGAGGAGGAGGGGGACGAGGAGGAGGGGGACGAGGAGGAGGAGGAGGAGGAGGAGGAGGAGGAGGAGGAGGAGGAGGAGGAGGAGGGGGACGGGGGAGAACTCCATCGCCACGAGTGGCGGCCGCCTGGGAGGCCCGAGCTGTACGATCCCTCGCCTCGGCCCGTCGCCCCGCGCGTGCTCGCGCGGCCACCGGGCGGGAGCACGCCCGGGGGGGGCGAGGTCCGTCGGAGTGCCTGCCTGTCCCAGGTCGGGCACGTCCTCCTACAGGGCAGTTTTCAATACATATGCTTTTTGAAAATATAGCATGTTTCATGCATGATTAATGTATGAATCAATGTATGCATGAACTCATCGTTGATTTTAGTACTAAATCCTTGCATTTGTAATACATGATCCGCACGCAGAGCATGTATAAAAAAACGGCACTGTACCAGGGGGTGTTGGGCGACAATGGACAATGCCTCGAAAAGTACAGCCTGGAATCATCAAAAAACTGGTCCAGACGTCGTCTCCAGACTATTTTGTGGGCTATTCTTGTGAACATCCCTCCTGCAGAAGGACGCGCCCGACGCAGTGCTTGCTTGTCTCATGCAGCCGAGAGCTGGCCACGAGGGCGCGGCTCGAGGGCCCGGTGCCCTCCGCCGCACGCCCAGAGGAAGGCAGGCCCCCCTCGAAGCGCACCCCTCGTGGTGCCCCGGGGGCGTGTCGGACCGCTTGCTCGTCTGGTGCGCCAGGGTCGAGCTCCCGGGTCGCCTTGCTTAGGGAAACAAGAAATGACATAAACATAAAAACTCGAAGGTCTGCGCGGATTTCTCGGACCCGCGCCGAAGCCCCCTGGCCGCGCCTCCGGCGCCGCCCCTGGCGCGCTCCGCGCGCCAGGGAGGGGGGGTCCAGCGCCGATCCGAGAAATCCGCGCGGACCTCCGAGTTTTTATGTTTATGTCACTTTTTGTTCCCCTGCTCTCCCTCCCCCATCGCTCGCATCGGCAAGGGCTGGCCGGGGCCCTGACTCCCGCTCGCTCCCTGGTCGGACGGGAGGCTGACCGCTGGCTCCCCACGCGGAGTTGCTGGACGCTCTGAGGAAGGCTAGCTTGTCTGGCAGAGTCGGAACATGGTCACGTAGACGCGGCACGAGAGCACGATTCCCTCCGCCGAAGACCCAGAGACCCATCGCGGCACCGGAGCTGAAGAGCATTCCACCGTGGAGAACCCAAGCGCGAAGAACCCGAGCACGAAGACGACTGCCCCCTTCCCTAGGGGGAAACCAAACCTACCTCGCTTTTGACCACCCTCGCTTCCAAGAGACAGCAAGCGATGCCAAACTTCGGCCTGTACTGGTCAGGCCGCTTGACGAGGAGGCGCGTGGCATGACTTGGTTTTGCCTGGCAGCGAGAGCGGGGCAGGTAAACTCACGCTCCGAGGCCCTCGGCCGTGCCGCAGCCAAGAAGGCAAACGAGGCCCGCGGGACACACCCCGGCTGTTGCATTGCGGCGGCGCGCTGCACCCGCCGTGGGAGGGAAGGGCCACACGGGCCCCCGGCGGCAGACCATGCGCTCTGCAGACCCGGCGGTGCAGCCTGCGCGGCTCGCACGGGGCGCGGCACGTGTGGCCTCGTCCGGAGACCTCGTCATCGTCGTCGTCGTCGTCGTCGTCGTCGTCGTCGTCATCGTCGTCGCGGCCTCCTCTGGAAACCTTGCGCTAAGTCGGGCGTGTCCCCCTACAGGGGGAACTTCGACGAAAAACGGAGAAAAACAAAACTCAAAAAAATACTCCAGAATGGTCACAAAATACTTTTTAAAAATAGGCCCCGAATCTCCCTGCTGTAGAGGGACAGGCCCGACTGAAACCTTGCACCAAAAAGCGCTGCCGTGCGCTTTCATCTCCTAGACGTATCGGGGATCTTCTGAGCCGGGTCAATCCAGACCCGGGCCAGTCAGGCCTTGCAAGGTCCTGCAAGATCCTGCACCCGAACCCGGGCCGGCGCGAAGGATCCTGCAAGATCCTGCGGGACCCTGCACCCAAACCCGGGCCAGTGCGCCCCTGGCCCTGCAGGATCCTGCAAGATCTGGCGCCCTGGCTGACCCCCGTTTGCATTGACCCCCGTCTCTTGAGCCCCGAGGGGAGGAGGAGGAGGAGGAGGAGGAGGAGGAGGAGGAGGAGGAGGAGGAGGAGGAGGAGGAGGAGGAGGAGGAGGAGGAGGCCCAGCGTCGGAATGAGTTCGTCAGCCACGCCTACACCTGCGTCACCCTCAAGCTTCTGGCGATCGAGCGCCACCCTCCCATGGGGGTGTCAGTCGCCTTCTGTGCCGCTTTGGCAAAGTCTCTCGCCTGATCGGCGGACGGACACCAGTTCCCTCTACTCCTCCTTGCTTGGTGAAGGAGGCGGTGGAGGTGAAAGAGAATCACGAGCTGTCGGAGTCGCAAAAGAGAGGGATCAAGGATGATCAATCGTCGGGGGAGGGACGGGTCCACCTCGGACCCCGACACGGAACGGACGGGGAAACGAAATCCAGGGCAACGCTCATAGTGGGCGAGGGAGTCAGGGCACTCGCACCCCATAAGACATGACAAGTCGGGGTTGCGCATGCGGGTGTCCGTGACCCACCCCCCTGCCCACGTCTTGATGGCAGCCATTCTCCAGGACGGGGGGGAACGACGCAGAAGACCCACCAGCCCGTCCCAGTCCACCCCACGACAGACGTCCCCCCCGACCTGGAACCATCGCTGGAGACGCTGGGCAATGGGAGGGGTGAGCGAAGAGGCAGAGGGGTGCAGGATGGGGACGATGCCCTCCTGGAGGCACCTCTGAGTCTTGACTGGCATTGTAGGCCTGCCAGCCGCCAAGGCCTCCTGCTGTGCCGACAGGCGATCTCGCAGGATGGCGAGGCCCGCGCGGGCAGGGGCGGCGAGGGGGCCGAGCTCGTCCGCAGCCTCCGCCGCGCTGCGGAGGTTCCAGGCCAGCGGGGGCTCTATCCAGAAGCTCGGCCACGGAGTGTGCCCGTGCCCTCGCCCCACCCATTGCACCAGCGGGAGGTGTTCCTCCGCCTCAGCTTGAAGCCTCGGACAGAGCGATCTCCAGACCGTTGTCGTCTCGAGGGCGGTTCGCATGCGGGCGGCGAGGGCGACGGCACGGAGCGGGGGGAGCGGGGTCCGCCGAAGGAGTGGAGGTCGAAGAAGCAGCGAAGAGGGAGCCACGAGCCAGGCGCACGGAAGAGCCGAGTGAGGTGATGTCGCTCATCCGCCACCTCATCTTTCGGAAGTTCGAAGAGTTGTGACTTGTACTGAAGGACGCTCACAGCCCTCTCTCTGTACATGACGCCACACGCCGCCGCATCAGCACCCGTGCTCGCAATCGCTCGTGTGCGGTCTCTGTACTTCTGCACAACTGGCGCCCACTGCGCGTGCATCGTGGCGGAAGGGCCGAGAACGCATCCCAGGTAGTCTAATTCCGACACAACCTTAAATTGCTGCCACTCGTGAGAGGTTTCCTGCAGGAGCATCTGGGCATGATTCTTGATGGCTGGCGAGAACGGTGCCCAGAGAGGAACGCAAAAGCATTTGCTGGGGCGAAGATGCAGATTTGCGATCTTGCCCGAGACAGAGAAGACGCGGCGCAGAGCTTTGCGGCCAGGGGCTCCCCACGTCACAGCACCACAGTCATCAGCACACCATCTGGCGAGCCCCTTGCCCATGCTCTCGCCACCCGAGAGGGCCGAGTCTAGATCACGCACAAAGGGGTCGACTCCAAGGGCAAACATGCTGCCAGAGGGAGGGTCGCCTTGCATCGCTCCCCCACGCACATTACACAGAGGGACCCGAGCAGAGCAAGTACTGAAAGTGGTAGCATTCACATAAGTTCCCTGCAGCGCCTCGAGAAAACCCACAGGAGCCCTCCAGGCCTCGAGAGTCCTCCACATCCAGGAATGATCCAGGGAAGGAAAAGCCTGGCCATAATCGAAGGCGAGAAGCATGGGCGACGAGGACTCGGGGGGGCACCCCTCGGGGTCGGTCGCTCGCATGCTCGCGATGCGGGCCCAGGCATCGAGCTCAACCAGGTTTGACAAAAAGTTTCTCCCGCGGACAAGGCCTCTCTGAGAGGCCGAAACGGACTGCTTGATACCACGGGCAAAACTAAAATTGAATGCACTCGAAATCGCTTTTGGCCCCGTTGATTTCAGAGAGAGAGGGCGGGTCGCACTCGGAGGACACGAGTGGGGGGAACCATCAGACGGGGCCTGCGATTTCGAGATGAACACTCCAATGGCGCAGTTGAAATCGGATCTCATCGGGTATCCCGAGCGTAGCCAGACTGACGCACGATAGAGAATCTCTATTCCCTGCTTCGTCGCTCCCCACGCCGCAGCGGGGAGGCCGTCAGGGCCAGGCGCCGCGGGCCTAGCGCGGGCCACTGCCTGGCGCAGAGCTTCAGGGCCAGGCGGAGGGAGCGCATCCCACTCGGGGGCCGGCGTGGCGAAGCGCTCGAGGTACAGCTTCTGCATCCTCGCTTTCCTCCTCTCGGAGGCTGCGTCCTTGGGCGGGTCGAAGACAGGCTTCCAGTGCGCCGCCAGCGCCTCAGCCATGCCCTCTTGCGTGGTCACCGCGCCCTGGGGGAGGTCCACCGCGGCCAGGTGCTGCCTGGCTCCCCGAGGGGCCCAAAGTTGTGCACGCCGCTGGAGAGCACGAACTTGCGCGATCAAGCGCTCGCGCAGCTCCTCAGCCGACTCCGCCTCCGCTTCCTCCTGAGCCTCACGCCTGCATGCAGCCGCCTCCCGTCGCTGGGCCAACGCGTAGCGGCGCTCGAACTCGGCGGGGTCCTTGAGCGTCACCTGATGCGGCTGGCCCAGCGGCTCCAGTTCGACCACGTCATACGCCCAGGGGTTCTGCGCCATCACCACCCTCGCCAGCGCGGCGTCCTGGCGCCAGAACGCACGGGCCAGTTGCCTCCAGATCATGGCGTTGGGGCCCTTCGCGCCACCGTTCGTCGCCAGCAACTCGGACTGCAGGAGCTTGGCCGCCGCCTGGAGGGACGTGACATACGCTGCGCACGCGTCGGGGGGGGCCAGCTTGTCCCAGCTCACCTCCGCGCAGTAGAGCTCCACGATCTCGCGGAAGCGCGGCATCATGACCAGCCTTCTCGGGATGGGGGCGGGGCCCAGCGAGCGGGGCCGCAGCGCCCTCGGCGCCACCGACGCGATGACCATCGCGTGGTCGCCCACCTCATTGCTGCGCAGCTCCCTTGGCTCGCCGCACACCGCAGCAGATTGCCAGAGCTGGCAGAGGGCCCAGCGGGGAATGCTCACCATGATTTTGTCAATCCTGGAAGCACGACGCAGACCTTGATGCCAGTGCGTCGCTCGGGCAGGAGCAAGGTCCACCGCCAAGCGCGTCGCCTCCTCCCAGGCACGCCGGGCGTGCGCCCTCGGCCCAGACGGCGCTTGCCCAGGGGGCTGTGCGCCGAACACCTCCTGCTCCATGACGTCGCCGTAGTTGAAGTCGCCCACCACCACCACGGCGCGGGCAGCAGGGTCGGCGTGTGCCCAGGCGAGGTCAGCTCGAATATGTTGAAGAAGACGAGAGCGCACGTCCGCTGTGAAGCCGTGGTTGTGCACGTTCCAGTGGCGGAGCTCAGCGCCTGACTTGAGGGCCGACACCTTGAGGGCGCGGCCAGGGATAGCGTCGAACGGGATGTATGTGATGCGGTCGCCACTCGTCTGCGCAGGGAAGACAGTGGCTACCCCGCCCGCATCAGAAAGAGCTCCGATTGGTGATGAAGCAAAGCAAACAACATCTCGGGCCGTACGACCAAGCAGCTGCTGCATGGTCTCCACACCCGCGTGCGTCTCCTGCATCCCAAATACGACTGGCCCCCGCCAGTGCGTCTGCAGGTAGCGCAACTTCTTTTTGATGAGCCTCGGCTGGTAGCTGGCGAAGGCCCTGGTGTTCCACGACGCGAACTGGGCCACCCCGTCCGCCGCTCCCCAGCATCGAGCCATCCTGCTAAAGACACCACTCCTGCGCCTCGGGTTGCACCACACGCTCCGCCGCCTCCGCCAGCGCGACCTTGTCGAGATTGAACTTCCTGATGCACGCCATGTTCCATAGCACCTGGGGGCAAGCCGAGGGGGACTCGATCTGTACCCGCAGCAGTTGCGTCCATTGCAGCGGCAGCGCCGCCGCGTCCTTCTCCATGAAGAGCTTGTGCGGGAGCAGACCTTCGATCCCTTGCTTGATCCTTTTGAGGGCGAGCTCGTGACTGACTTGACGACGGTTCCGATCCTTTCCCAGATTGAGGAGGACCTGCGCGCCCGTCGGGGCCGCCGCATGGATCTCCCGCCATAGGCCCTGCCCCACGCGCATGAGCTGCAGCAACTTGTTGACCCGACGGGCCGCCAGAGCTGCCGTTCCCTTGCATCGGAGGAGGAAGCGCTGCGAGACCGCGTCGCCCTCCAGCACCACGTGGTCGTTGAGCTGTGCCTCTGCAACCAGCGGGGCCAGAGCTTGCTCCACAGCAGGCTTGGAGAGCGCGGTCTTGGCAAAGACCGCGACGACCGCGGTGTCCGTCGCCCTGTCCCAATTGCCGCCCGAAAGCTCCGCAGGGACGCCCGCGTTGAGCACCACCAGCTCCTCCTTGAGCTTCTGGATCTCTCTCTGCATTTGGTCGACCTGCACCATCTTCTCCTCCATGGGGGCGATGCGGTCCTCCATCGCCTGGAAGCGGCCGTCGTTCTGCTGGGCCATCTCGACGAGCGCCGTCTGGAAGGCCTTCGACATGCTCGAGCTCGCAGACGCCACAGCCGCCTGCAGAGAGGCCTGAAGGCGCGCCTCTATGCTTTGCAGGCTAGCCTCCACCGATGAAGGAGCACCCCCGTGAGCGCGAGGCGCGCTCGAGGCCGCCGCGGATGCACCAGGCCGAGCCGGGGGTGCGCCCAGGTCGCTGGCGAGGCCAGTGCACGATGCCTGCGCTGGGTGCTGGCGAAGAGCACTCTCTCCGCCAACGCGGGGCAGACCCGCTCGAGCAGCCGCGGCCGCCCAGGCGTCATGAGGAGCCCCTTCTGCGCTAGCGCCGCGCGCATGCTGTCGCCGCCAGCACTCCAGGTCATCATCCAGGTCCACGGTGCCAGCGGTCCGCGACTGCCCACGCCCGCTGCGAGACGTGGAGCGGCCCTCTGATGACTCATCCTCGTGGGAATGTCGGGGAGCCCTGCGCGGGCGGCCGCCAGCAGAGCGAGAGCCAGCAGCACTGCCCGCACCACCTTTGCCCCCCTTGCCAGTGCTTGCCACCCGCTCTTGTGAAGGGAACGTGGGGGCCGCCTCCAGTTCATCTGCGAGACGTTGCTTGTCCGCCTCGGTCGGCAGTCCCATGAGAGGAGGGGCTGAGCGTTCGGGCGGCCAGGAACGGGAAACGCCTCCGTTTACCCGACCGCGCGAGCGCGGTACGCTTCAAAACACTGCCAGATCACAAGGATCTTGCCCGCCGCGGACTAGCGGTATCCACTTGGTCCTCTAGGGAACTTTGGACCTTGAGCCAAAATGGCTACGGAGAGGATGGAGGAGGAGGAGGAGGAGGAAGAGGAGGAGGAGGAGGAGGCGGAGGAGGAGGAGGACGAGGAGGGGGTACAAAAGCGGGCAGCAGGTGCGCTCGGGGGTACAAAAACGCGCAGCGGCGCCTGTTTTCGCTTATGAGCTGGCGGCGCGAAGCGGGAACCAAAAGTCGGCAGGGTAGGTGTTCACAGCCACACTTGAAGAATACAATCCGCTGGGGCCTTACGTCACCGACGCACCCATGCACTGGTCAGGCGGGCTCGGAGCCAAAACTAAAACTGGGCAGGCGCACGCGGGAGCGATGAAGCGCAAGGAAAAGCCGCGCGAGACTGTTTTCGAAGTGCACCTGGTCCGCGGGCGGGCAAGTACAGTCGGGCCGCTGAAAGAAGGAACGCTATACAAGGAACGAAGCCCCTTTTTGGCCCTGAAAGCGCCTCCGTGCCCGAGGAGGGCAAGAGGAACAGCAAAGGAGGAACTGAAGGAACATCGAGCCCCTTCCGAATCCAAATTGTTCCTTACTGCAGCGTCTTGGCTGTACGCCTGGAGCAAGCTTCCTTGCAGCTGCGCTGGTCGCGCGGCGTGCGCTTCAAGCGAGCCGGCGCGCTCCGAGTGAGCTGCCTGTTCCTGGCAAGCTTCTTGCCGACAACGGCGGCGACGCAACGTACGCCGCAGGCGCGCGGGCACGCTTGGGATGACCATCTCGGCAACAGCACCGGCAGCGCGATGCGCCGTGCCAGGAAGCGGGCACGCTTGGAGTGAGCTCCCTGGTGAGCTTCTTGCCAACAGCGCCGGCGACGCAGTGAGCGCCGCAGGCGAGCAGGCGCTCGGAGTGAGCTGCCTGGCAGCAACATTGGCAACTCGATGGCTTCCGCCCACGAGCGAGCACGCATGGAGCGAGCTTCCACGGAGGGGTCACGGAGGGGGCACCGCCCTGTGGCATTTGCACAGTATGAGGCATGGCAATTTTCAAATAAACACCAAAAACCCTCTGGGCAAGCCTGGTCTGGACCCCCCCCCCTCCGCTGGTTTTGTTCCCGGTCGTCCTTGTCGTCCGCGCGGCAGGCCAGACGACCCAAGACCATCCAAGGACTGCCCAAAAAGCCTCCGAAGGATCCAAAGATTTCCACAAGGCCAAAAGAGGCGCCCAGGCCAGCATCGGTGCACAGTAAGGGCGTGCTCGGCCCGCCCCAGAGCCCCTTCATCCAACATCTCATCCATTGGAGGGCTGCAGTTTGCCTCCGCACGCGGAGCCGCCCCAGTTTGGCCCCGCCCACCTCCGCCGGCTTCCCGCCACTTCCCGCCGAAGAGGAGGAGTCCACCTCTCGACGCCTGGAGAGCGAGGTCGTATCTGGAACGCCACAGTCCGACATCAGGGCTGACCTGAACATCGTTCGCGAACATTTGTTCTCGAACCGGTTGCGCAACGCTCGTTTTAAACATCTTTGTTCCCCCATCAACCGAACAGCCGTTTACAAGGCCCTTGGAGGCCTTGGAGTTCGCGAACAGATGGTCCTGAACCGTTGGTGAACGGTTTGCGAACGTCCGAACACGAACATGTGCTTTAAAGCGCGGACCCAAAACAGCGCGCCGTGTTTTACGATATGCGGTGCGGGTTCCGTGAACAATCCAGGTGGCGCAGCTTATCTGGAGCAATAAATGTGGCGCAACCGATGTACTGCAGCATATGTTGTGCAGCCTACCTGGTGCAATCTATGGTGTGCAACGAATTTCTGTTCGCAGTGTATTGTCCACTCCACTGCTCGCGCAAACATCCCACCCACCCGCAACTTGGCTGGCAAACCTCATGCGGCGGCGATTGCGATGAGTGATTGGCGCTGGCTGGCGCATCTCTGCGACCGCGCTAGCCCGCGCATGCGCACGCGCGCAGCGGCCAGGTAGTTTGGCGCGACCGACACGGCCGCGGTGGTGCTGACCGCTGGGCACATCCAGGCGGGCACTTGAGTGCGAGTCGGCGACTTGGGCGGGCACGGTACCATGGCAACGTCGACACTTGTAGACACGATGATGAAGATGATGATGATGATGATGATGATGATGGTGATGATGATGGTGATGGTGATAATGATGATGATGATGATGATGATGATGATGATGATGCTGGTGATGATGATGATGATGATGATGATGATGATGATGATGATGATGATGATGATGACAGTAGCGATGTCGGCGACTATGCTGACAGCGACGACGACACGGCCAGTGACGGCGCCGATGCCGATCACGCCGACGACGATGACGGCGTCTTCGCGTCGGTGATGAAGGTTTTGGAAGGAATTCGAAATGCGCGCGCGGCAGACGCGCAAGAGTGGCTCGCATGGTATTATTTGACGCGGATCGTGCCACACCATCACGCGCGCACGGGCGTTCGAACGATTTCGACATGCGCGCGCGAAGCCCGTTTGGTAGCATGTTATGAACATGTTGGAAAACTAATGGTTTTCGTAAGGATTCGCAAGACGACCCGCACGCTTTTGTTGAAAATCCGTGCTGCGAAACCGCATGTGTTTGTCTGTTGTTTGACATTCGATTTTGAAATCCTTCCGAAACCGATAGTTTTTGAAGGATTCTGGCATGCGCGCGCGACGGCGCGCGTGCATTTCGTCCGGTTTTTTGCAGAGGATTCTCGCGACGGCACGCGCGCAAGGGCGCTCGTTCGAACGACTTCGACAAGCGCGCGCGAAAACCGCTTGGTAGTAAAAAACTGCTGGCTTTCGGAAGAATCCGCAAGAGAGCGCGCGCGCATGTTTTTTTTGAAAATCCGCGCTGCGAAACCGTCTGTTTTTATGTGTTTGTTCGACACTCGATTTTGAAATCCTTCCGAAACCTAAGGTTTGTTTAAAAGATTCTGGCATGCGCGCGCGACGACGCTTGCTTGTGCACTTCGTCCTGGTTGTCGCAAGGGGTTCTTGAACACTAATGATTTTTGATAAACGAGTGTGCGCGCATAGTTTTGCAGAGGATGGCGGGGGGGGGCGATACCAGCCTAGCTGGGATAGAATGTACTCACAGCTAGGATGGACATTGGGTCAGAATCGTATGCACATTGAAAGACGAAAAGGGGAGGGGAGGTCTGTACGTCCGGGGGGGGAGGGTGGTAGAACCTATTTTTTTTGTCAGGAAAATCGCCGATATGCCAGATGTGGTGCGCAATGCACGTGGTGCAACTCATGCGGGGCAATATGTGTGATGCAATATAAGAGGAGCGTTGCGTGGTGCAGTCTACGCGGTGCAATAGATGTGCTGCAATTCGCCTTGCCGAACTTGAAGTTGTCAACTCCATTGCTCGCGTAATCATCGCACCGACCCGCCCACCCGCAATTTGGTTTGCAAAACCCATGCGGTTGCGATTGCGATGACTGCTCGGCGCTGAGTGCCGCATCGCCGCGGCCGCGTTAGCGCGCCCGTTCGCGCGCACAGCTGCCAGCTCGTTTGGCGCCGCCGACGTGGCCACGGTGTCGCTGACCGCTGGGCACGTCCCAGCGGACACTTCAAAGCGGGTCGGCGAGTTGGACGGGCGCGGTATCATTGCAACGTCTGGCCGGTAGACGAGATGATGGTAGTAGCACTGCTGGTGACGATGATGGCAACGACGACAGCACGGCCTGTCATGGCGCCGATGCTGATCACGCCAACGACGAAGACGGCGTCCTCGCGTCGGCGATGATGGTTTTGGAAAGACTTCGACATGCTCGCGCGGACGACGCGCGAGAGTGGCCCGCAGGGTAGAATGATTTCGACTTGCGGCGCGAGAGGCCCGCTTGGCATGATTGAAAAAAATGTGGAAGAACCGATTGCGCTCTTGAAGATTAGCAAGACCGCGAACGACGGCTTGTTTTAAAAACTGACGTTGCAAACCCACATGTGCTGATAGATGTTCGGGACACTCGGTTTTGGAAAATCCTTTGGGAACCCAGGATTTTGAAATGGTTCAGGCATGCGCGCGCGACGATGCGCGCGCGTACTTCGTCCCATGGTGTGCAAAGTATTTATCGCGACAGCACGCGCGCAAGCGCGTTCTTGCGATTCCGACATGTGCGGGCGAGAGGCCCGCTTAGGAGAAGGTTATGAGCATGTCGAAAAAAAAACGATGGCTCCAAAAAAGACGCAAGAGCCCAAGCGCAAGCTCGTTTTAAAGCGATTGCGTAATTATATGTTTGTTTATATATATACAAACATATATGCAGACAGACAGGCAGGCAGACAGACAGACAGGCATACATCTGAATATGTGAAAATGGATCGGGACACTCGAATTCGAAATCCTTACGAAGCCCATAGTTGTATAAGGATGTCGGCATGCGCGCGCCACGACGCGGGCGCGTGTGCACATCGTCCAATATGTTGAAAGCGATTTAAAAAAAACTGGTGGTTTTTGATACGCGAGTGCGCGCGCATTGTATTTTTGCAAAGGATGACGAAGGGATTACCAGTTTATTCCTCCTCCCTCTCCTCCTCGTCCTTTTCCTCTTCCTCCTCGTTTCCTCCGCCTCCGCCCCTCCCCCTCCTCCTCCTCCTCCTCCACAATTTCTTGTTCCTCCTCCTCCTCGTCCTCCTCCTCCTCTGCCTCCTCCTCCCCCTCCTCCTCCGCCTTTTCCTCCTCCTCCTCCTCCTCCTCCTCTTCCTCCTCCTCCTCCTCCTCCCTCCGCCCCGGGCCCTCCGCCCTACCCTCCCCCCTTCCCCCATCCCCCATCCATCCTTTTTCCTTCTAAACGACTCCTCCCTGTCGCACCCCGAGAAGTGTCGGTAGGGCTGGCCGGGCTTTTCGCCTGAGACCCCCTCGCAATTTACGATCCTTCGCCAATATACAACAAAAAAATCACGGACGGAAGGCGGGACGTGTTCAACATGTGACTCTCACCTAAGCGCCGCGCACACTCGTCTTAAAGTACAAGGGCTTCACGGTTGGAGGGCGGGGCAAGTTCAAAATGCAGTTCTCCCCTTAGCGCCGCGCACACTCGTTTTCAACATTTGCAAGAGCTTCACGGCTGGAGGGCGGGCCGTTTTCAACATATATTTCTCGCCCTAGCGCATCGCAGATTTGTCTTTAAACAGTTCAGTCGTTTCACGGATGGAAGGCGGGCCGTTTTCAAAATGTGGTTATCGCCTTAGCGCCGCGCAGATTCATCTTAAAATATTGCAAGAGCTTCACTGATAGAAGGCGGCTCCTTTTGCAAATGCGGTTCTGGCCGCAGCGCTGCGCACATGCGTTCTAAGAGCTTACAACATGTTCGAGGAACGTACCAGACATGGTGTTTCGGCACGACGTCGGGGTGCTAGAGCGCAACAGTGACGTTGATTCGCGGTGTTGAGGTCCCAAGACAGCGTTCTGGCCCTATTCAAGATCATCCAGACGCAACGGTAACGGTGATTCGCGGCGCTGACGTCCCAGTTTCAAGCGGCTGTCTTCCAACGGGGCATGTCCCTAAGTGAATATGAAGCCCCTGTAAGGGCCTAGGAAAAGGGGATTCGAAGGGAGAGCTTACTGCAATACCTTTGATGGGTCTTGGGTTTACATCTTCAACAAGGACACACCCAATGAAGCAAGCATGACCTCACTGAGTTTGTCCCATGCGGCGTGCGGCAGAACAGGCGTGAAACACAGGAACTCACAAAAGCCACGGGAGAACGAGTAGAACGAGTAGAGAAGGCGTGCACGTGAAGCCCAGGATAATAAAATAACGCCACATCGAAGTTGAAATGCGCGCGATGAATAGCATAACGTGCACACACCGCACAATAGCACCACCTGTCGATGAATAGCACATCCTGCAAACACTGGGTTTACACTGGCCCTCTTCCCTCCACCATGACCCCCCGGTCCTCCGGCAAGGGCGGCACGGCCGCGGCGGGCAACCCAGCGTCGCGCGCGCTGCGCAGGGCCAGGACGCCCGCGGCGGGAGCGGCCGCGAGGCCCGCGGCGTCCGCCGCCGTCACCTGGGCGACGATAACGAACGGGCCTCACGCGAGATGACACAAGGAGGAAGTGGAGGAGGAGGAGGAGGAGGAGAGGGATGAGGATGAGGAGGAGGAGGAGGAGGAGGAGGAGGAGGAGGAGGAGGAGGAGGAGGAGGAGGAGGAGGAGGAGAGAGGGGAGGACGAGGAGGAGAAGGAGGAGGAGGAGGATCAGGAGGAGGAGGAGGAGGAGAGGGAGGAGGAGGAGAGGAGGAGAAAGGAGGGAGGGGCGGGGCCACCGGGAGAGGTGGCCTCACTGGGTGGAGAGACAGCGAGATCCATGGCCAAGGGCGAATGCGGAAACGTCGGCGCCGACAGCGGTCATCAGCTACAGTTGAGGCTAGTCCGCAAGGAATCCTCCACAAGAAACCCAATCCCGGGACCCCAGGACGTCCATGGACCTGTAGATACGGGAGCGTCACGCTTCCCACAACAATGCCATCGAAGCCCAGGAAACCCAAGGCAACCTGGAGGCAGGCAGGGTGTCTATTGGCATGGGTTTCCACTGTACGCGAGATGGCACAGCGACCTTACGCGGTGGCTTCCGCAGGCCGCCGGCGCGGACGCTGCATTGGGGACTAGGGCGTTTGCGTGCGACCTTACGCAGGACGCTCACGCGCCAATGTCGGCGCAGTGGGACCCCGTTTTTCTGCGTCGCCCACCTGGAGGGAGAGACGACGAGGTCCATGGCCGAAGCTGGCGTCGAGGGGCATTTCTTCCCCCCTCAGGCACAGGCCGGAACATAATTTACCCAACTTTGTCTGCATGGCGGTCTTGCTACATCAGCCGCTGCTGCAGCAGGGAGGCGGTCGCACCCACGATCGCCTCCGTGGCGTCGATGGGGGGCTTTCGGCCGCGCATCTGGTTCAACCGCTGGCCGGCCAGGGGACAGGCCGACACGCAGCACGCACACAACAAAGCAGGGGCCGGTGCCCCGAACTTGCATTGGCTCGGGCGCCACGGCTGGGGGCAAACTTTGCCGCCAGTCGCAGCGAAGGGCAGGAAGTGCAGCACTGTAGGAGGAGGAGGAGGAGGAGGAGAGGCGGAGGAGGAGGAGGAGGAGGAGGAGGAGGAGGAGGAGAGGAGGAGGTGGAGAGGAGGAGGAGAAGGAGGAGGTGGAAGTGGCGGTGGAGGACGAGAGGAGGAGGGGAGGAGTGAGGAGGAGGAGGAGTGGAGGAGGAGGAGGAGGAGGAGGAGGAGATGGAGAGGAAGAGGAGGGGGCGAAAAGGAGGCGGAGAGGCGAAAGAGCGAGGAGGAGAAGGAGGCGGAGGAGGAGGAGGAGGAGGCGTGAGGAGGAGGAGGAGGAGGAGGAGCGGAGGAGGAGGAGGCGGAGGAGGAGGAGGAGGAGGAGGAGTGAGGGGTTGGAGGAGGAGGGGGCGGATGGACGAAGGAGGAGGAGGAGGAGGCGGAGGAGGAGGAGGCGGAGGAGGAGGAGGCGGAGGAGGAGGAGGCGGAGGAGGGGGAGGGAGGAAAAGCACATACAGTGAGGCAGCGAGGGAGTCGGTCCCTGGCTGCTTTGTTCTACTGGGTCCCCTGTCGCGCAGAGATGGACGCAACCCTCGGCCACGCATCACTTTTTACGTCGGCGGCTAGGCAGAGGGAATGCTCTGGCGAAGTGGCATTACTGGGACACACAAAAAGCGAATTAAGCCGTGATGCACGGGGCCATTCATCACACACCTGAGGTGGGAAGAAATCTTCGGCACCCCGACGGCACGAGAACGAGACGGCGGAGGAAACCGCGCCGATCCTCGAACTGAGACTCAACAGGGGAGGCACTGCCGCACAACCTCTCCTGCCAGCCGAACTGGATTGCCTTCTCAACCGAGTGGCACCGTCCTAGCCCGAGCATGCGTTCTGACGTCATTCCTGGCCAACGCCGGGGAGGGAGGGAGGAAGAGGTGGTGGAGGGAGGGAGGGAGGAGGAGGGAGGGGCGGGGGCACGGGGAGGGGGGGGCCCGCTGGATGGAACGAGGTCCATGGCCAAGGACGAATGCGGAAACGTCGGCGACCCCAACCCAACCCGAAGACCCGAATTTATTGTTGGGGGTGGGCACGGGCTTCATATGTGTTTTCTGCGGTTCCCCGACCCCCCCCCCACACTGGAAACGGACAACAAATCGGGGCCTTTTGGGGTGGTTTGGTGGGCGGTGAGCGACGGCCAGCATGAACAATGGCCAAGACCGGCGATGACAAGATCCCGAGACATCAGCAGGTCCTCGTCATCGGGTTGTCGGGTCATAACTCGGGTCTCTGGCGGCAGGTTGGGACGATATGTGCACCCCCAGAACGCTCCCGGCGCGGCGCAGCCGCTGGAATGCATCCCGAGGCTGGGAAACCGCCGAGAACCTGCAAAAGCGCCCGGAAACCTCGAGCCTCGCACCCCCCGAGCCTCGAACCTCGCACCCACTCGGTCATGAGCACCGTGTTTCCCTCCTCGAGATCCAGGATCCCGTGCGGTCATGTCGGCCACGCGCAGAAGGGGGGGTACGGAGAGGGGGGAAGGCTTCTCAGCAGCACCCTGCTTCTTGGAAGGCGCGGGCCGTACCTGTACATGTAGGGCTGACGCCTTCTCAGGAGCAGCCTCCTAAGAAGCCTTCCCCCCTCCCCCTACGAGGAGGAAAAAAAGAGGAGGAGGAGGAGGAGGAGGAGGAGGAGGATTCCCCCCCTCTGCGCGTGGCCAGTCATGGCAATCGTGCCTCCTCTCTCGGGTCACCGGCGCGTAGGCCACCAGCCCCGCCTCGGAGCCCGAGAGCCGCGAGGTCATGGCCTCGCACAGCGCCTCGGCGGGCCGCACCAGGCTCCAGACCCGCACCTCGCGTCGGCTGCACGCAAAGATTGGCGGCGCACACAAGGGGCCTCCTCCTCCACCTCCTCCTCCTCCGCCTCCTCCTCCTCCTCTTCCTCCTCTTCCTCCTCCTCCTCCTCCTCCCCCTCCTCCTCCTCCCCCTCCTCCTCCTCCTCCCCCTCCTCCTCCTCCTCCTCCTCCTCCTCCCGCCCTCCCCTCCTCCCTCCTCCTCCTCCTCCTCCTCCTCCTCCTCCTCATCCTCCTCCTCCTCCTCCTCCTCCTCCTCGTCACCTCCTCCTCCTCCCTGCCCTCCCCTTCCCTCCCTCCCCCCCTCCCCCCCTCCCCCCTCCCTCCTCCTCCTACTCCTCCTCCCTCCGCCCTCCCCTCCTCCCCACTCCCTCCCTCCCTCCCTCCCTCCCCCCCTCCCTCCCTCCCTCCCTCCCTCCCTCCCTCCCTCCCTCCCCCTCCCTCCCTCCTCCCTCCCCTCCTCCATCCCCCCCCTCCCTCCCTCCCTTCCCTCCCTCCCTCCCTACCCCTCCTTCCTCTCATCCCTCCTCCTCCTCCCCTCCCCTCCTCTCCTCCTCCTCCTCCTCCTCCTCCTCTCCTCCTCCTACCCCTCCTACCTCCTTCCTCCCCTCATCCTGCCTCCCTCCTCCTCCTCCTCCTCCTCCTCCTCCTCCTCCTCCTCCCACTCTTGCGCACGGACAACGCTCGGGCCACGCCGTCCGTGCACCAGGCTGGCTCGACGATCGGAGCAGGGGCAGCCGAGACAGCCCCAGGTCAGGGAGACGTAAGACTCGGGTACGTGGGACTCGGGTTGGCCTGACGGGGCCATCATAAAAATGACGAGACCCAATCAAGTGTTTTCGAAGGTGCCCCTGGCCCAAGGTACCCCCAGTTTTTCACTCCAGTTTGGAGCCTCTGGGGACCCCTGGGCCTCGTGAGGGGTGCCCTGAAAGCCGTGGGGGCCTCCTTGGAAATCCTGGGGGGCATCTTGGGCCAGGGGTACTTCTAGCAACATCCGACGATCTGAAATTTGACGCGAGCTCCCGCTGCAAACATGCCACGAACACTGGACCATCAGAATCCAGGACGCGCCCGTCAAGAAACGTCGGCAAACCCGACTTCTGGCTTACTCGAGGCTCATGATTCCCAAACCAGGCGCCCAACGCGGTGATCCGTGCAATCCCGGCAGCGCAATCGATGTTGCGGCATACCGGGGGCCGTCTTCGGGCCGCGGGTCGCCCAAAAACATGCAGTAAGGGGCTCGGCCACAAGAAGCCTTCCACAAGAGACCCAACCCTGAGACCCCGGGACGTCCCCGGATTTGTGGTGTGGGAGCGTCACGCTCTCCCTCGCTGAGCCATCGAAACCCAAGAAAACCAGGGCACCCTGGAGGCAAGCAGGGTGTTTCTTCGCATGGGCCCCCACTGTACCCCTCGGGGAATGGCACCTCTGGGGCCACGGATATGCTTGTTGTTTGTAAGTAAACTGCATGTGTATGAATGTGCATACATTTATATATATATATATATATATATATACATATATACATACATATTTACATATATAATTATATATATATATACAAGACTGCATTGGCGCTTCGCGACAAGCACCTTGGACCTTGAAGTTTGGAATGCAGGCGGAATGGCAGGAAGGTCAAGCCGACAATTTAGCGATAACTCCTGGTTGCCTTTTCCAGCATCGCCGCTGTAATGATGTTATTCGTTATCCTTTCTCCATGCTTATTGTTCCTTATTGTCGCCATACCCTGCGCATTATCCCCATCCTCCTCAGCTCTTTTTGCGGAGGCTCCTCCTTGGAGAGCCTCTAGGGGCCTCACAAAAGTTGGTTCGGGCTTTCTTAAGGCCTTCTGGAGGCCTCCTGGGCGTATTCTGGGGGCCTCCGTCCGGGAGCTTCCTCAGGCCACCCTGCCTCCAACCGCCGTCTCCCTGAACGACCGAATCACGATTTGGAATTCTTCGGAGGGTGTCTTTGGGCCATCTTGGGCCGCCATGGGGCTCTCTGAGGGCCATCTTGGACCCGTGTTGTGCCGTTTTGGAGCTCTCCTGGACTGCCTGGAAGCCCTTTCGGATAGTTGTGGGGCGATTTGGGAGCCTCCCAGGCGGCTTCGGACGCCCGGAAGACCGCCGTCATGGAGCGTCGGGAAGCCGAAAAGAGGAGAACACCTAAATTCACCAAAAACCTACAGAAACTCCATGATTTGTGCCCCGGGCTTTGGGGCCGTCATGGAGACCTCTTGGGCCATGTTGAGGTCACGTCGGTCACTCTTGGAGCGCTCTTGTGCTGTCGTGGGGGTCTCTGGGACGTCTCCGATGACCCCCCTGATCGCCCTAAGTGTGCTGGGAAGGCTTGGCAAAACGCCTTGCGAGGCCCGGTGGCCGCTTCGAGGCCCGTCCGGAGGGCCCCAAAGCCCCAGGTGCCGGAAGTCCGGTTTTCGGGGGGGGGGACGGGTTTTCCCCCCGCCCGGGCTTATAAAAATATAAGGAGAGGAATATGTGTGTGTGCAAACATATAATCACAACAACAACAACAACAACAACAACAACAACAACAACAACAACAACAATTACTAGCACGTGGGGACACTCCGTTCTCACCAGTGCCAGGGTTTCATAGGAGGCGGGCAATACCCCCACTTTGTGGGGGGGCCGGTTCAAGCTCTACCAAATTTCCAAACGACTCTTCGCCACCACCCACACCCAGCTTCCCGCCCTATGACGTTCGGACACTTCACTTCGTGGCATGCGGACGACCGTGCTACTATTCAGGGCCCCGCGGCCGACGACGACGGCGTGCGCGCGCGAAGAAAAAACTAATGTGTCCCGCATGGTATTATTTGACAGGGATGATGGCCCTGGCAGGTGCGCAACCGTTGTTGCAGAAGTTCGAAAAAGTTGCTCGCAAAAGCCCGTTTGACAGAAATGTTAAAAAGTGTTGGGTTTCCTACGAATCCGCAAGAGCGCGCGGGATGAAATTTTGACAAGTTTTTTTTTTTTTTTCTTTTTTTTTTAAAAAAAAACATTTTTTTAAAAGAAAAAAAGTTTTTATGTTAAAATCGCTACGAAAACTAAGGTTTTGGAAGGATTTCGTCTTGCGCGCGCGAATGTCCACTTTACCTTATTTTTTGCAAGGGATTCTTGAAGTTTGGTTATGTTAGAACAGGAAATGTCCACTTTAGCTTATTTTTTGCAAGGGAAAGCGGGGGACAACAAAACAACCGGATCTGGTACACATCGTTTTGCCTGAGACTTCCTCACGAAAATGATGAAAATGAGGCTGCGGCCTAGGCGCGGCGGGGGGGGCGCGCACCAGGGGTCCCAACAATAATTATTCTTAAGAAGAAATAATGTTCAACAACAACAACGACGACGACGACGACGACGACGACGACGAAGACGACGACGACAACAACAGCAACAATTTCCGGCGGACGTCAGGGGGCGACGCTCCCTGGCGTGTCTCGTCCTTATTGCTGGGCCTCCTGGAGGTGTCCCGCCGCCACGGCTGAATCCGCCGCGGAAAACGGGCCAGGGTCGACTGGCTTTGAGCGGATTGGGGCTGGGCGTGACTACCTATATCAGACCACCCCAACCCAACCCGAAGACCCGAATTTCGGGTGGTTGGGGGGGGTACGGGTTCCATGTGTTTCCTCAATGCTCCCCGACACCCCCCCCCACACTGGAAATGGAGAGCAAATGGAGGCCCTCGGGTTGGGTTGGGGTGGTTTGGTGGGTGGTGAGGGCGGGAGTCGGGGAAGATGTGAGACTCGAGCCTTGGGACTCCAACGGACCTGCCGGGGCCATCAGGGGAGTGGGAGATAGGGCGGAACAGGGTCCGAAACTGGGCGCGAGCTCCTGCTGCAGGCCTCTCGCCAAGACGGGACCGTCCAAACACTCCCGCCGGGACCGCCAGGAAGCGGCGGCAGGCCCGAGCTCCAGCAGGCCCGAGCGCCACGCTTCCCCGAAACAGACAAGTTCGAAACAGACAAGTTCGAGGCTGGGTCTACCTGGGGGGGGGCCTGTTGATACGGGGCGTGAAAGCGACCACAGCCACTGCTCTTCTTTTGTTGCCGCCTTCCAGCCCGCAGAAACAAAGCAGTGGTTGTGGTCATGTTCGTTGAGCTTGGAACCAGGGAAATGACCACAACCACTGCTTCTTTTTCGGCCGGCTGGAAGGCGGCGAAAACAAGAAGCAGTGGCTGTGGTCATTTTCCCGTCCCGCATTGAGGCCAGCTGGGACCACCTGGGGGGCTGTCTGCACGCAACCCAACGCCTTCGGTGGCAACTCATGGGAGCCTCCCATACCATCTCGGCTCTTGCGAATCGACGCTGGTCGACGCTAGATCAACGCTAAATCGACGCTAACCGATGCTGGTCGACGCTATCTCATCCACTCCCAGACGCTGATCGACGCGAGTCGACGCTAAAGACGAATGAAAGGGGTATACCAGGCTCCCATGATTTGCTACGGAGGAAGCCTTACCGCTGGTGCACGGATGGCGTCGTCTGGACCTCCGCGAGGTACATTGCCGCGAAGGCTCCGCTCCGGGGCTCGGCGCCGCCGGCCGCGCCAGGGTCATCCGCCACGTACAGCTGGCCGATCGTCGGGCGCCGCACCCGCGACGAGTTCAGAGTCGCGCACGGGCCCTGCACGGTGCCTCGCGAACGGCGAACATATCCGTATCCGCGCCCTCGCGGTCTGGATTCTGGGGCACGAGCCCGCGGATACGCGGTCGCACGGATGCGTCCCGCGCGGGGCATCCGCGAGAAAGCGCTCCGTATCCGCGGGGTCGCGGCCGAGGGGCCTAGCCCGCGAGGCTGCGGATTCGGAGATGGTTTTCGCCCACGGGTGCCGCTGAGCACCAGCGCGCAGCCGACGTGGACGAGCACCTGTAGAAGAAGAAGAAGAAGAAGAAAAAGAAGAAGAAGCAACGGCATAAGCATGAGCATAAGCTTTCGGAGGCCTGCGCGGATTGCATAGATCGGCGCCAGACCCCCTCCCTCGTGCGTGGAGCGCGACGGGGGCGGCACCAAAGGCGCCGCCAGGGGGGCCAAGGCGCAGATCCAAGAAATCCGCGCGGAGCTCAGGAAGTTAATGTTTAGGATGTTTTCCTGTGAAGAAAACGGAGACCATGACCAAGACTGAACGCGGAGACGTCGTGTCGATCTTGGTCACCGTCCATCCTGGTCAGCGCCAATTCGTGGGCCATCATCGCGAATCGGCGACGGCCGGCATGGACCATGACCACGATCGGCGTGGACGAGACCCTGCGACATCAGCAGGCCCTCGTCGCCTGGTGTTCGTGCCATGGCGAGCGTGTTTCTCCCCCCGATCCTGGTAGGCCGCGCCGCCCGACTCGTCCACCCCCAGGGCGAAGGAGACGGCGAGGTGCTGAGGGCCGAGGGCGGCGAGCCCTGGCACCGTGAAGGTTGCCGCGCCGCCGTCGCCGCGGCAGACGTCGAGGAGCCCGTGGCCGCTCTGCGGGTCCAGCCGCAGGCGCGCCACCTCGCGGCCGGGCGCGCCGCCCTCGCCCGGGAGGCCGCCGACGCTGAGGACCGTGGCGCCGGGCACGAGCGGAGGCACGAGCTGCAGCCAGAACTCGAAAGTGACGGTGTCCGGCACCTGAGCACGAGCAGAGAGGCGCGGGCCGTGCGCGCGGCGGCAGGGCGACCGCACGCGCCGCGGCCCGCGCGGGGCGCCAGCGCGGCACACCGCGCGGAGGAGGAGGCGTGCACGCGCGGCCTCACGCGGGAGGCTTGCGCGCGGACGTCCGCGCAGCCGACCCCGTTTCCTTCTGTTGCCCACCTGGGCTCACGCCAACATGGATAAGGAGTCCGCGGACCTGCCGCCTTGGACGCCGGACCCACGGATCGGGAAGGCGCCTCCCGGAACACATGGCCCGTGCTGCCCAGGTTCGGCGACGTAGCGCGCCGATCCTAAACAAACGTCAACGGGACCCGTCGCTAATCCACGCGCCTCCTCCTCCTCCTCCTCCTCCTCCTCCTCCTCCTCCTCCTCCTCCTCCTCCT
>CAUYUJ010014818.1:115000-147822 GCA_963575745.1 Prorocentrum cordatum | reverse complement strand
ACTACTACGCCTACTGCGACTACTACTACTACTACTACTACTACTACTACTACTACTACTACGACTACGACTACTACGACTACTACGGCTACTACAACTACTACTACTACTAGGCCTACTACTACTACTACTACTACACTACTACTACTACGACTGCTACTACTACTACTACTACTACTACTACTACTACTACTACTACTACTACTACTACTACTACTACTACTACTACTACTACTACTACTACTACTACTACTACGTATGAAGGGTGAGATTGTGAGCAACGCCTTCGGCGACAAATGTCTCGATCTATAGCGCCATTATCTTACAAGCGTGCTGACAATTCCTACATCTTGCAGGGTAGCCCAGGGGGCATGATTCGCTGGGAGAAAGACCCCCAGAAGATTACCCAGCGCAGCCAACAGTAGTGGGAAACTACCTGGTGGCCCACGACGCGGGCGCCGACGACGAAGATGTAAACGTGTATCGTACATGTGTCGGCATATATTGGGATCGTGGTAAAGCTACGACGATCTGAAGGAGAAGATTGTGAGCAACGCCATCGGCGACGAGTGTGCCGATCTATGGTGAAATCTTCTTGCAAACATGTTCAACACTCCTCTGTCGTGCAGGGTAAGCCCAGGGAGCCTGATTCGCTGGGAGAAAGAATCCCTAACATTATCCAGCACGGCGAACAATGGTGGGAAACCAAGTGGTGGCCCGCGACGAGGGAACCGACGAGGAGGAGGAATGAGAAGAGGAGGGCGAGGAAGAGGGGGAGCAGGAGGAGGAGGAGGGGGCAGAAGGAGGAAGAGGTGGAGGAGTAGGAACAGGAGCAGAGGAGCAGGAATAGGAGGAGGAGAGGCAAGTTTTGTTTTCCGCCGAGAGAAACAGGGGGGGCCTCAAAGCTAAAGACTTCCTGAGGTTACTCCTCCTCCCTCCTCCTTCTCCTCCTCCTCCTCCTTCTCCTCCTTCTCCTGCTCCCCGCTCCCTCGGCCTCCCTCGATCCCCCCCCCCGCGCCCCGCCGCGGCGGCGCGCCCGCCTCTTCGAAGGTCGCCTGGCCGGCCTGGCGGGCGAAGGGCTCCGCGTCCTCGGGGAGATGAGATCTGCACATGCCCACCGCCCCTGGCCAGGCACGTCCTTTAGGCGGAGGGCTTTCGTCACGTGATGCGAAGTTCCACCCTCCCGATCGAATAGCCCCCTCCTCTTCCCACTCTTTATATGCTCCTCCTCCTACTGCTCCTCCGATTCGCATCAAGGGAAGGATCCAAGTCGCCGATCCTTGGCCGAAGAGCGGTGTATACGTAGGGCAGAGACTCATGGGAGGTCTTCACAAGCTTCACAAGAACGATTACGAACCATTAAACCCGATTAAGGGGGCACTTCGCCAAATGTAGCCAGTGAGCCCAATATGATTGTTCTTTTTGTCATATAGAAACACACACACACACACACATTCTCCAAAACACAAGAGAAAAACAAGCAAACAAAAAACGATATAAACATGCGCACTGCGCAGATTTCTTGATCCGCGCTGGAATCCCCCTCCCTGGCGCGCGAAGCGCGCCAGGGGCGGCGCCTGAGGCGCCGCCGGGGGGGCCCAGGCGCCGATCCAGGAAATCCGCGCGGAGCGCCAAAAGTTAATGTGTATACGTTTTTTCGTCGAGATAAAGCGGATTAGACGGGATCAAACAGGATTAGACAAGATTCTGCCAGACCGTGTCCGTTTTCCATCACGGGTATACCAACGCCGATGCAGACGGGATTCCTTCTGAAATCCCCAGGAGCGGTCCATGGTTTGGCCAGGGAACTATCTACGCCTCTCCTGGGCCTGGGAAGGGCCTGACCAACGGCGGCGGATGTGTGCAAATCTCGGCGCCCAAGTCCTGCCGGTACTGCAGCGACTGGCCCCAGTTCTGCTGCGGCTGCGATATCCTTGTGCCGGGTGGGGATGAACCGAGAATTTCTGAGATCTGGCGGCTCTGAAGGATGTATCGGGCGCCGCGGCCTTCTCAGAGCGTTCCGGAACGCTCTGGGAGCATTCCAGAACGCTCTGGCACGCATTTTTCATCGTCCTAGCCCCGTCCGATTATTCCCCAATCCCCCCATGTTGTCCGCCCCGTGGAACGCTTTTGACCCCAACTGCGCCTCGATTCAAAGGACGCACAAACCAAAGGCCGACGGAAGCACGTGTGGAACGCGGGGCTCCCTCCGAAGCATCCTGAAAGGTTTGTAGGCGGCCAGGGAGGTCTGCACTGGACGGACCCCGAGAAAATCTGCAAAGCAGGGGGGGACGAGGCCAAACCCGCTGAAAATCTGCCCTGGACCCCTCCCGGGGGGTTCGAAACTGACCAGTTCTGTCGGAGCCGCGCTCAGGCCGTGGCGACGAGGGGCCTCAGTTCTCCCCCCCCCATTTTGCTGGCCCGAGCCACTGCTTGGCCACCTCAGCCAGCTCCAGACCTAACCCCTCTCCCTTCCTCGACAATGTGCCACGCTAAAGGCCACGAGTTTGCGGTGTCGTGCGCCGCGGGCGGCGGGCGAAGCCTGACACACAAGCGGGCGAGGCAGGCGCGCGTGTCCTCATGTGATCCTCCCCTTCGTTCTTCTGTTCTTCATATTCCCCTTCATTCTACTGCTCTTCATCCTCATCCCTTGTATTCCTCACCCCGTCCTGAAAGACCAGTGCGTGAGGTAGACGTCCACGTAGTCCGTCTGCAGCCTCCTCAACGACCCCTCCAGGTCCTCCCCAGTAACAGGCGGCGGCGACGGAGCGCGCGCTGGAAACGGCCCTGCAACACCTGCGTTTTGCATGCACACCGACGTCAACAACACTGCATCGCTGTGCGGGGTACAACCATCATGCTACCAGAAGGAGCGCTGGATCAGGAACGAAGACCTTGCCTGGCCACGGCGAGCCTCGGCCACGAATCGGTTCGACAACCTAGGTGCAAAGAACGGCGCGACCACCACAGCCGATCATGAGAACAAGCTGGTCCTGTCCTTAAAGCCCGACGCCTCTCGCCAGAATAGTGATTCAGATCGCATGCCCCGAACAAGCTGGCCACCCGGTCGCGGGCCACTGTCGTCGCACCGCGGCGAGGCAGGTCCAGGACTGCGGAAGGTTGGGGCCAGGGTGCCCGCGTAAAAGAACGCTCTCCAGGGCCACCAGGCAGCGCGGGCGTGGCTTCGGCATCTCAGGGCCGGCTCTCCCAGGATGCACCGGGGGGTGCGAAGGGCTCAAAACGAAGCGGGGCCTTCTTTCTCCAGAACGCGGAAAAGAGATGTCCAGAGGAGGAACGGATGAATGAACAGACGCTCGGGGACGCCCCCGTCAGAGACGAACGGCGGCGGCGGCGGCTAGCGTAACCTAGTGAAGTCCCTGCGTTAAATCTGCATATGCAATGCCACAGCTACATCAAGGCCTGCCCCTCGAGGAACAAAATTTAGGAGGAGCAGGAGGAGGAGGAGGAGGAGGAGGAGGAGGAGGAGGGGGAGGAGGAATTTGAAGAGGAGGACCAGGAGGAGGAGCAGGAGGAGGAGGGGGAGGAGGGGGAGGGGGAGGAGGAATTTTAAAAGGAGGAGGAGGAGGAGGAGGAGGAGGAGGAGGAGGAGGAGGAGGAGGAGGAGGAGGAGGAGGAGGAGCAGGAGCAGGAGGAGGAGGGACGCCCGCCGAAAAAAAGGGAGGGCGGACAAGACCACGAGGCGAGCGAAAGAGGAGCCCTCCCGTCCCCCGCACGCGCGGGGCGGGCGCGAGGGCGCGCACTTAAAGGAATGCCAGCTTCGTGACCAGTGGCGCGCAGGCAGGGCGGCGGAGCCAAGACAAGACAAGACAAGAGCCCGCGTCGAGGCACCTACGAGGGTGCGGCGGGAGGGCGCCGGGGCGCCGCTCAGAAGCCGGGGTCGGGAAATGGCAGCCGGGTCGGAGAGATGGGAGTGGGTGACGGAGCCGCAGTCGGAGAAGAAGAACCACACGTACTGCCACAGTCGAATACATTTGACCAGAGTCGGCGGCGGAGCCAGGACGGCAGAAAAAAGAGCATAAGGAGGGCGGCCACCGCGCCTCCCAGAACTGGGCTGTTCGAGAGAATACCCTCAAGGTCAGGAAGCAACTGCTGGGAGGTCTTCGTCGGAAAGATTAAGGAGGATTAGGGCCCCATTGTGGGGCTGTTACGCCAGAATGGGCTTCGGATCAAGCGGGATTAAACGGGATTGAGCGGGATTAGGCGGGATTAGGCGGGATTAAGCGGGATGAAGCCGGACTTCGGACCAGGGCAAAATCAGAATTGACATCCAAAGAGTTGCATCCGAATCCAAGTATATGCTGGAAACAAGGGGCACCGCATTGTCCCGACCCCCGACCCAACCCTGAACAAACTAAACACATGCTCGGGGGTGAAGCAACTACCCGGCTTCGCACAAAACATATAGACCGCCCCCCGTATCTTTGACTTGAAGCACGCGCTGGCTCAGGGTGTTGGTGACTTGCCTCAACGATGCTTCAGCGCCCCCAATGCCGACGCACACCCCCGAGCATTTACTCCTGGCATCACTCGCGACTTCCGAATGGCCAATCTCATGATTCTGTAGCTTGTGGATGAATGGTCAGGCGGAAGGCGGGGCTCGGGATAACAAGGACGCGCTTGGCCATATTCAAGGCAGGGGCAGAAAATCGTCCAGCACACGCCAGGACGCTGAGGATGCGAGGTCGGGTAAAGAAGAGGTCCTGTCACGCAGTCCCTGTCGTCCACAAGCGCGCCTGGCGCGATCGGCAGCTCGGAGCAGCGACTCCGGATCGGACTCGGGAAGGGGGTGATACAGATACACATCAGCCAAAAAAACCAAATAAGGCACCCCTGCTGGACGCCGCGTTCAATCTGGGAAAATATCGGATCACACCCATGAATGCGGATACCCATGCGCATGTTGGAGTAGAGGGAGCGAATACCACGCCGCACGTGCCAAGAAAGGTTCAAACGTTTCAGTGCATTCGATACAAAAGCCATGCAGGGCACTAGGGAACGCTGCCTCGATGTCGAACAAAGCTACCCCGACTTGACGGTCAATGCTCATGGTGGCCAACCTGCAACGAGCAGCGCCAATGACAAACATAGCAGCCTGCAGCTGCCACCCTCTTCACGCATCCTGTCTGGAAGGGTTCAGCAGTGTCCTCAGCAGCCTTGCCCAACGCGAAGCCTGCACACCTGGTGGCGATCTTAGCGTCAGAGTTGCCGAGCCAAGCTGGGCGGGCGCAGGCCGGAGCGCGTGCCAGAGTGCCAGGTCCACCCGGACACTCCTTCGGCGGGGAGCATCTCAAGATAGGTTGAGATATGAGATTCGCGGCTGGCAAGACTGGGATTTCAACGTTTCTGGCAAAGTGAAGAAAGGTAAAAGTACGCGTATGGCACGATAGCACGAGGGAAACATAAGTGCGGATCGAAAGAAAGAGTCAGGCAAAGTACGCGAAACGCAAGTGTGAAATATGTGCAGCGCGGCAGTACGGGCATGAAACAAAGTACGAAAAAAAACACACACGCACGTCCAAAGCACAAAACATAGTGAACAAGTCATGGAAGTATGAAACATATGAGCAAAGCACGAGGTGCGAAAAACATATGACACATGTATCACTCGCTCTCTCTCTCTCTCTCTTTCACGTTCCTCGCACTTCGGATGTTCCTGAAATTCTGTACTTCGTACTTCTGCGCGGCGCATTTCTCGTATTCGTACTTCGTCGTGGTACTTCTTCCATTGCAATTGGGGTACTTTGAGTTCCTCTGGGGGTGCTGGGGGTGGGTCCAGTGTAGCTGGCCGAAATCCGTCGCAGGTTGAAGTCGTCTGGCAACTCGCCAGAGGACATCTGACATTGATGAAATTTGAAAAGGACGCCTACTCCAACTTCCTCTGCAGCTTTCCAGGCCGCATGTGGAATTCCGTCGGGTCAAGGGGGCGGCGCGTCTTTTGCCCGCCCCAGCATGTCCCAGAATTCTGCCCGATGCAACGCCAAGGGATACCGAGCACCACCCTCGGCAACATCGGCATGGTGGGGGCAGGGCCGACGTCCTCGCATGCGGCTCGACGGGTGCGATGGCCGGCTGCCCCGTCGGCCGTGATGCGGACGATCTGCCTGCTGCTGACTGGCATGACTGCACTGGGTGTGGATCCTAGCGATCCAGCTGGGGCGCAGTTAGGCGGCGTTGAAGAACCGCTGCATCTCCTCCGCTGGGAAGGTTGACACGTTGGGCTCCTACTGGGCTGCGACAACGTCCTCAGACCGAGGCGAATGCCTCACGATCTTCACTATTACATAGATTTCACTAGAGAAAACGAAAACCCACCCCCACCCCCAGTCCCGACCCCATCCCCGAACCCGCGATCCAGGGGGTCGGGACTGGGGGTGGGGGTGGATATTTTAGGTCTAAGAATGGAGAAAAAGCCCCCCCCCCAGTCCCGACCCCTTGACTCGCTGGCTTCGGGAATGGGGTGGGGGTGCGTTCTCGCCTTCTGATCACGAGGGGTTACTATCATCAGATCACCGTTGAACCCACTCACTCCGAGCTCGCACTCCGCGTTCTACTAGGGGTGTGAGCGCAGGCGGTCCAAGATCGGCTCGTCGATGCGGCTGAGCTGTCTCTGACGGTCACGGACGTCGACCGGTAGATCTTGCCGAATGCGCAGCTGATGGGTCCGACCATCACGAGGGTCGCACCACTGGAGCGAAGCGATATTCACATTCCCCGAAGAGTGACGAGATGCTGCCAAGGAATGCTAACACTAACATGTAGTTCTTAGCAACCTTGTGGGGTAAAGGCTGCACATGTGAAGGAAGGATTGGGTTCGCATTCGCGAGCTGTTGGAAGGGTTGGTGGGCGCCAGTGCAACCCGACCCTGCTGCATCGGAGGGCGAGCCTCCTTCCTTGATGATGCCGAAATCTGCGAGTTCGAATCTGCCATTGATGGGCCGTCCTTCATTCCATTGAGTTGGGTCTGGACTGACTCGAGCTTCACGTCGACAGCAGCGGCCACTGCCTCCGCGATCGCTTGCTGCGAGTTCTTCTCCACACGCTGCAGCCTCTCATTCGCGCTGCGCGAGCTCTGGTCGTGAACACCGAGCGCGGTCCTGAAACTGACGATACAGGGAGTCAGGTTAACTGATTGGAACATGTAAGAAGAATTGTATCGCATACAAAAATGAGGCGGAGCGATATCTGATGCTGGGTGCTCTGGCCCAGACCTCACAGCTGCGGGCAAGCTCAAGCCACCGAGGCTCCGCGGTTTGAACTTGAGCCCACATGGCTCTGGAGGAGGACGACGACGACGAGCTGTAACGAAGACGACAACGAAGAGCAGCAGCGGCAGCACTCGGAGACCCGAGGGAGGAGGGGCGAAGGCGGCGAGGATTGCGAGGACGAGCGAGCGAGGCGAGGAGGCAGGAGGAGACCCGAGGGGGAGACGGCGTGGCGAGGCCAGGCGAGGGCGGCGGAGCCCGGGGCGAGGCGGCGGAGACGCCCAGGTCGGGAGACGCCGCGCGATCGCGCGCGCGCGGGGCACGTGATGAGCCTGTTTTCCACCACAACCACCACCATAAGTTGGAGGGGGGAAGAAGGAGGAGAAGGAGGAGGACGAAGAGGCGGAGGAGGAGGAGGAGGAGAACCCCCCTCCAACGTATGGTGGTGGTGGAAAACACGCCCGTCAGCACGGACCTGCCGCAGGTTCTTCGAATTCACGTTGAGCCCGCCTGTGATCTTCGTCGCGACCGCGACCTTCTCGCGGCGGGTCCGGTCCTGCACCGCGGGGGGGCGGAAAGCAACAGGTTGGCACGGGCATCGAAGCTCGGAAGTCTGCGCGGGTTTCGGCGCTGGGACCCCCTACCCACCCTCCTTTACCAGCGCGCGGAGCGTGCCAGGAGGGGCGCTGGAGGCGCCGCACGTGGGTGCCGGTGGATTGTCCCGTGGGGTGTCCCGCAGAATGTCCCGTGGATTGTTCCGTCGGTTGTTCCATTGTTTGTCCCGTAGGCTGATCCATAGGTTGTCCCATGTAGATTGCTCCGAAAGGTTGCCCCGTGGGTTGTGCCGTGGATTTTCCCGTGGGCCCATGTGTCGTCCCGTGGGTTGTCCCGCGGGGCGTCCTGTGGTTTTTTCCGTGGGTGTCCCTGTGAGTTGTCTCGTGGCTGCCCCCTGAGTAATTCAAATCGAATCGTATATCTAAACGCGGTTCCGTTACATATTCATACGAAGGGGGGTTACAGCACGGAGGCTGACAAATGTGAGCCACGCGGCGTGCTACACACATATACATTGCATGCATACTTACGTACGTACGTACATACATACATACATACAGACTTGAATGCATGCATGCATACATACATAAATACACCTGTGACGCAGACAAGAGGGCCTCAAAAGACTCCCAAGAGGGCCTCCATGTAGGTTTTGAACTATATTGCCGCTCTTGCCCTTTCGGGCGCTTGCAAATCCAAAATGGCGCGAGGGACCCCCAGACGGGCTCGAGATTGCAGAAGAGGCCCCAAAACGGCTGAACAAACTTCAAGACGCCCCAAAAGAGGCCAAAGAGCGGCCCAAAGGGGGGGAACCCCGCAGGGCCCCCCCGGAGCCCTCCCCCACGAGATGGCGCCTCTAGGGGCCTCTTGAGGTCTTCTAGGCAGGGAGAAGACAAACCATATTGGTATTCCTCTGGCTGTTTACACACGTTGGCCTTTGGAGGTCCTGGGCGGCTTCGGCAAATCCTCTTGGGCCCTCTGGGGGGGGCATCTTCGGTCCTCTTGAAGCCATCTTGGGCGGTCTTGAAGACGCCTCGCGCTCCAGAGCCGCCTCGGAGCCCTCTTGGACCGTATTGAGCCCCACGAGGGCCCTGGCACCCCCATGGAGGGTCGGGGTCCTTGGACCGGGGCAGCGGGCCTGCACGCCACATTTTATTTATATATATATATATACACATACATACGTGCATACATACACGTATTCCTATACACATGCATATAGGTATACCTATACAAATCAATGTATATATATATACATGTATACATGTACATATATATATGCACAAAAATGGGCATATATATACATATCCATCGACACGTCCATATACATATACAGATACATGTCCTTATGCATATACATATACATATACACTTACCTACGTACATACATGCACAATTACATATACATATACGTGTACACAGACAGTCATATCCATATATACATATACACATACACATAAACATGGCATACACGTAGACATACACGTACACGCACACGTGCACATACATATACACATGCACATGCACATGCACATGCACGTACACATACACATACAATTACAAATGTTGATACATACATGCATACATGCATGCATGTATGCATACATACATGCATGCATGCATGCATGCATACACATACATACACATACATACACATGCATACACATACATACACATACATACACATGTACATACATGTATACATACATACAGACATACTTGGAGTCCCTGCGCAAGCCTCGGAAGCGTAGAAAGGGGAGGTGCGGAAACCACAAAACCACACATGTCCTTTAATTAGGTGTTCGATGAGTTGGGGCCCTAGAAGGCTTCCAGGGATCTTCCTTCGGTGGTGACAGGGGCCTTAAGTATGGTCTCTTGTGCAAAACAAGCATGGGGAAGTTTTGTTTTAAACCGGAATTCTGGGAATCTCCTGTTTCCAAATTGCCATGCCTGGGCCGTGGGTCATAAGTTTCCTGGATACAGGCCGTGGACTGTTGGGACGCCTCTGGGGCATCTTAGCGGCGTCTTGAGAATCTTTCGGTGCCTCTTGGGAAGATCTTGGAGCCTCCCGGGGGCCTCCCGGGAGTCTCCGAAGGCATCTGGGGGGCGCCTCGAGAACCGAACCTTGGCGCCACCTTGGGGCAAAGCGCTCGTAAGGCTTTGGGAGGTCCCCTCTTTTGTCTCTTTCTTGGCGCGCGCGGGCTGACGTTCTAGCTGGGCTGGACAGGTGAACTCATGTGATCTAGATTTTTTGTACGGTGGTTTCAGGGGCAGCCAAGAGGACACGAAGACGACCCAAGAGAGTGCCAAGACAGCAGCAGAGAGTTCAGCAGCATTCCCGAAAAATCTGTGCAATGTGACCCCAAAGTCTTGATGGGGCTCGGGATGAACTTGAACAGCAAGAGAATCACTGGAACTCTGCATGAAGTGAGACGGCATCGGGGGGGGGCCTAAGACGCGTGCAGGGGGCTCTAGGGAGGCAGTTTGGAGGCAGTTGGGGGACTGTGTTGGGGCCTCTTGGGGCCACTTTTGGGCATCTTCGGGGCTCTCGGGGGCCTCTTCAAGCTCTGTGGGGGACTTTGGGGCCTCCTCGGGGCCTCTTGGAGCGAAAAGCCTAGATTGTCGATTTGCGTTCCCCCTGTGGCTTTTCGGGCCATCTTACGGCTCTCTTGGGCTGCCTCGGGGCGCTCTTGGGCCGTCTTGGGGCCTTCTTGGCCCGTCTTGGAGCCGTCTTGGTGGCTCTTGGGTGGTCTTGGGGCGGTCTTGGAGGCCTTATACATACGAACTGATGTATATATATATATATATATATGTGTATATATGTGTGTAAGCACAACGCTGCTTATGTACCATATACACATATACATGCATGCATGTCTACATACATATATGCATACATACATACATACATACATACATACAGACATACAGACATACATACATACATACATACATACATGCATGCATGCATACATGCGTGCATGCATACATGCATACGTACGGACATGCATACATACGTACATGCATACATACATACCTACATGCATGCATGCATGCATGCATGCATATACACATACATGCATGCAGACGTACATACCTGCATGCATGCATACATACACACCTTCATACATACATACACAACTATATATATATCAATATGTATATATATGTAGGCGCGCGATGTACATATCTGTATATATATACATATATATATATATATGCTAAACATATAGTTATGTGTAAAAACCTCTTCGGGCGCTCCCGGGACGCCCCTCGGACCTCTTGAGGCCTCATGGAAGCCTGGAGATCCGTCGAAGTCTGTTTTCGGCTGCTTGGGAGCGTCTTGGGCCGTCCTTTCGCGTTCTGGGAGCTTGTTGGGGGCGTCTTAACGCCCTGTGGCGCGGCACTGGGAATTGCCCCCAGGTGTACCAGAGGTGTGGGACGCACCCGGGGGGGGTGCGCCTTCGTCATCTATATATATATATATATATATATATATATACACATATGTGTGTATGTATATATATATATACATACATACATACATCTACAGTGTATATGTATATGTACAAGATATATATATATATATATATATATGGATATATATATATATATATATATATATACACACTAGAACCACGCGCGCGCTTCGCGCGCGCTTAGGTTCTGCCGAGTCACAGACCCAGGAATCGTTGTGAGAAGAAATTGGTGACGCGAAGCGTCGTGGGGGCGTCCTTGGACGTCTGGGGTCTCCTGGGGCCTCTTGAGGGGCCTCCTGGGGGCCTTCTGGCGGCCTCTTGGGGCGGAAGGCTCGAGCTTGCGGTTCGTGGTCCCCCTCTGGGCCCCCTCTTGGGCCCGTCTTGGGGCCCTCTTGGGCCATCTTGGGCGCCTCTTGGGCCGTCTTGGGGCCCTCTTGGGCTGTCCTGGGGCCCTCTTGGAAGCTTCTTGGGCCGTCTTGGGGCGGTCTTGGGCGCCTCTTGGGCCGTCCTGTAACGTCGGAAAGCCCAAAAGACAACTTTGTTGAAAATGTACGTTTTACGAAGGGAATGGGCCAATTTTTGCGTCTAGGGGCCCTCTTGGGACGCATGTTGGAGGCTTCTTGGGGCCTCTTGGGGGCGTCCTTGGACGTCTGGGGTCTCCTGGGGCCTCTTGAGGGGCCTCCTGGGGGCCTCCTGGCGGCCTCTTGGGGCGGAAGGCTCGAGCTTGCGGTTCGTGGTCCCCCTCTGGGCCCCCTCTTGGGCCCGTCTTGGGGCCCTCTTGGGCCATCTTGGGCGCCTCTTGGGCCGTCTTGGGGCCCTCTTGGGCTGTCCTGGGGCCCTCTTGGAAGCTTCTTGGGCCGTCTTGGGGCGGTCTTGGGCGCCTCTTGGGCCGTCCTGTAACGTCGGAAAGCCCAAAAGGCGACTTTGTTGAAAAATGTACGTTTTACGAAGGGAATGGGCCAATTGTTGCGTCTAGGGGCCCTCTTGGGACGCATGTTGGAGGCTTCTTGGGGCGTCTTGGGGGCGTCCTTGGACGTCTGGGGTCTCCTGGGGCCTCTTGAGGGGCCTCCTTGGGGCCTCCTGGCGGCCTCTTGGGGCGGAAGGCTCGAGCTTGCGGTTCGTGGTCCCCCTCTGGGCCCCCTCTTGGGCCCGTCTTGGGGCCCTCTTGGGCCATCTTGGGCGCCTCTTGGGCCGTCTTGGGGCCCTCTTGGGCTGTCCTGGGGCCCTCTTGGAAGCTTCTTGGGCCGTCTTGGGGCGGTCTTGGGCGCCTCTTGGGCCGTCCTGTAACGTCGGAAAGCCCAAAAGGCGACTTTGTTGAAAATGTACGTTTTACGAAGGGAATGGGTCAATTTTTGCGTCTAGGGGCCCTCTTGGGACGCATGTTGGAGGCTTCTTGGGGCGTCTTGGGGGCGTCCTTGGACGTCTGGGGTCTCCTGGGGCCTCTTGAGGGGCCTCCTGGGGGCCTCCTGGCGGCCTCTTGGGGCGGAAGGCTCGAGCTTGCGGTTCGTGGTCCCCCTCTGGGCCCCCTCTTGGGCCCGTCTTGGGGCCCTCTTGGGCCATCTTGGGCGCCTCTTGGGCCGTCTTGGGGCCCTCTTGGGCTGTCCTGGGGCCCTCTGGAAGCTTCTTGGGCCGTCTTGGGGCGGTCTTGGGCGCCTCTTGGGCCGTCCTGTAACGTCGGAAAGCCCAAAAGACAACTTTGTTGAAAATGTACGTTTTACGAAGGGAATGGGCAATTTTACCTAACAGCGAAGACTGATAGGTTTCTAGTGACTCAAAAGAGCTCACAGATCACTCCACAGGGGGGTCCGGGCAGGTGTTGGGGAGTTGCCGGGCGGCAGGGTGCCGGGCTCGTTTTTCACCAACAGTCACACACTTCGTGCTCTTCGACTTCCCAGAACTCCATTCCAGGCCACATTCTGAATACCGGATGCAACAGTCACACACTTCGTGCTCTTCGAGATCCCAGAACGCCATTCCCGGGCCACATTTAGAATAACCAGATGCAACAGTCACACACTTCGTGCTCTTCGACATCCCAGAACGCCATTCCCGGGCCACATTCTGGATGCCCGGAGCAACAGTACCACTTCGTGCTCTTCGAGTTCCCAGAACTCCATTCCCGGGCCACATTTTGGATGCCCGGAGCCAACTGTAGGCCACTTCGTGCTCTTCGAGTTCCCAGAACTCCATTCCCGGGCCACATTTTGAATGCCCGGAGCCAACTGTAGGCCACTTCGTGCTCTTCGAGTTCCCAGAACTCCATTCCCGGGCCACATTTTGAATGCCCGTAGCCAACTGTAGGCAACTTCGTGCTCTTCGACTTCCCAGAACTCCCATTCCTGGGCCACATTTTCAGCAGGGGCAAGAGCACGACGAGGAGGAGGACGAGCAAGACCAGGAGGACGAGGACGAGCAGGAGCAGGACGAGGAGCAGGAGGAGCAGGAGAAGAAGGACGAGCAGGAGGAGGAGGAGGACGAGCAGGAGGAGGAGGACGACCAGGAGGAGGAGGACGACCAGGAGGAGGAGGAGGAGGAGGAGGAGGAGGGGAGGGGGAGGAGTACCAGGAGGAGGAGGAGGAGGAGGAGGAGGAGGAGGAAGAGGAGGAGGAGGAGGAGGAGGACGAGGACGAGGAGGAGGAGGAGGAGGGGGGGGGAGAGTACCAGGAGGAGGAGAACGAGGACCACCAGGAGGAGGAGGAGGAGGAGGAGGAGGAGGAGGAGGAGAGAACACCAGGAGGAGGAGGACGAGCAAGACGAGGAGGACGAGAACGAGGACGACCAGGAAGAGGAGGAGGAGGAGGAGGAGGGGAGGGGGAGGACTACCAGGAGGAGGAGGAGGAGGAGGAGGAGGAGGAAGAGGAGGAGGAGGACGAGGAGGAGGAGGAGGAGGAGGACGAGGAGGAGGAGGGGGGGGGAGAGCACCAGGAGGAGGAGAACGAGGACCACCAGGAGGAGGAGGAGGAGGAGGAGGAGGAGGAGGAGGAGGAGAGAGCACCAGGAGGAGGAGGACGAGCAAGACGAGGAGGACGAGAACGAGGACGAGCAGGAGGAAGAGGAGGAGGAGGAGGAGGAGGAGCAGGAGAAAGAGCAGGAGGAGGAGGAGGCAGGCTGAGGCTGAGGCTGTGACTGCGACTGCCGTTGCCGCTGCGACTGTCATCGCGAATGCGACTACGACTGCGAGAACAGCAGAATTCGACAACTGGATTTTCGTCTGAATCTTAAGGGGAATGCTTTCAGATATGCTTCTACACATCGCTGTTAGGTTGCTTTGCCGGGATAATTTACCTAACAGCGAAGACTGATAGGTTTCTAGTGGTCTCAAAAGAGGTCACAGATCACTCCACAGGGGGGTCCGGGCAGGTGTTGGGAGTTGCCGGGCGGCAGGGTGCCGGGCTCGTTTTTCGCCAACAGTCACACACTTCGTGCTCTTCGACTTCCCAGAACTCCATTCCCAGGCTCATTCTGAATACCCGGATGCAACAGTCACACACTTCGTGCTCTTCGAGATCCCAGAACGCCATTCCCGGGCCACATTTCCGGATGCAACAGTCACACACTTCGTGCTCTTCGAGTTCCCAGAACTCCATTCCCGGGCCACATTTTGGATGCCCGGAGCAACTGTAGGCCACTTCGTGCTCTTCGAGTTCCCAGAACTCCATTCCCGGGCCACATTTTGATGCCCGGAGCCAACTGTAGGCCACTTCGTGCTCTTCGAGTTCCCAGAACTCCATTCCCGGGCCACATTTTGAATGCCCGGAGCCAACTGTAGGCCACTTCGTGCTCTTCGAGTTCCCAGAACTCCATTCCCGGGCCACATTTTGAATGCCCGTAGCCAACTGTAGGCAACTTCGTGCTCTTCGACTTCCCAGAACTCCCATTCCTGGGCCACATTTTCAGCAGGGGCAAGAGCACGACGAGGAGGAGGACGAGCAAGACCAGGAGGACGAGGACGAGCAGGAGCAGGACGAGGAGCAGGAGGAGCAGGAGAAGAAGGACGAGCAGGAGGAGGAGGAGGACGAGCAGGAGGAGGAGGACGACCAGGAGGAGGAGGACGACCAGGAAGAGGAGGAGGAGGAGGAGGAGGGGAGGGGGAGGAGTACCAGGAGGAGGAGGAGGAGGAGGAGGAGGAGGAGGAGGAGGAGGAGGACGAGGAGACGAGGAGGAGGAGGAGGAGGGGGGGGGAGAGTACCAGGAGGAGGAGAACGAGGACCACCAGGAGGAGGAGGAGGAGGAGGAGGAGGAGGAGGAGAGAACACCAGGAGGAGGAGGACGAGCAAGACGAGGAGGACGAGAACGAGGACGACCAGGAAGAGGAGGAGGAGGAGGAGGAGGGGAGGGGGAGGACTACCAGGAGGAGGAGGAGGAGGAGGAGGAGGAAGAGGAGGAGGAGGACGAGGAGGAGGAGGAGGAGGAGGACGAGGAGGAGGAGGGGGGGGGAGAGCACCAGGAGGAGGAGAACGAGGACCACCAGGAGGAGGAGGAGGAGGAGGAGGAGGAGGAGGAGGAGGAGGAGAGAGCACCAGGAGGAGGAGGACGAGCAAGACGAGGAGGACGAGAACGAGGACGAGCAGGAGGAAGGAGGAGGAGGAGGAGGAGGAGGAGCAGGAGAAAGAGGAGGAGGAGGAGGAGGCAGGCTGAGGCTGAGGCTGTGACTGCGACTGCCGTTGCCGCTGCGACTGTCATCGCGAATGCGACTACGACTGCGAGAACAGCAGAATTCGACAACTGGATTTTCATCTGAATCTTAAGGGGAATGCTTTCAGATATGCTTCTACACATCGCTGTTAGGTTGCTTTGCCGGGATAATTTGCGTCTAGGGGCCCTCTTGGGACGCATGTTGGAGGCTTCTTGGGGCCTCTTGGGGGCGTCCTTGGACGTCTGGAGGCCATCTTCAGCATCTCGGAGCCCTCTTGGAGGCCTCTTGGAAGTTTCTTGGGCCGTCTTGGGCGCTTCTGGGGCCCTCTTGTCTGACCGGGGAGGCCTCCGGCAAGCCCCGACGAGCCTCCGGGCCCCCCGGAGCCCACATTTGCGGTCGAGGTCCCGGCCCCGGGCCCCCGGACCCGGTGCGCCGATATATGTATATATGTATATATGTTTGTGTGTATGCGTATATATAAATAAAAATAGATATCGATATACTTGTAGGTGTCTAGATATATGGGAATACTTATGTACAGCGCATTCGCTTGGGAGGAGAAGGAGGAAATCTGTGGGGGTATGTCGCAAAGAATCTCTGCGCCGATGCGATGGCGGCCAACATCTGCAGAGGCCCCCCGCTCGGGCCTCGGGCGGAGGGTGCGGGAGAAAGGGGAGGAAAGGAGGAGGAAGAGGGACGGGCGGAGGATGAAACGATTCACAAAGAACCGGAACGGCGCTCAAGCCAACCTGCGATGGGCGAGCCGCGGCGCGCATCCAGGGGCCGGGGGAACTACAGACATGTAGATTTCCATAACCTTGATGGCCAACATGCCACTTCATGGGGGTAACCGCGACAGGCGGGAGGAGAGGGGAGGAGGAGGAGGACGAGCAGGAGGAGGAGGAGCATGAGGAGGAGGAGGAGGAGGAGGAGGAGGAGGAGGAGAGAGGAGAGCTGATACGAAAACTGCCCTGATTCGTATCATCTAATACAATACACTGCACGGCGGAGAAAAAGTCGCACCCCGCAGTGCGGTCGCAACCCAAACGGGGCAGATCGGCCAATTGAACGGCGTCAGTACAAGGCGGAAAAAAGGGGGAGAGGGAAAGCGGGAGCAAGAACACGATGCGCAAAACTAGCCAGCCAAAGCTCGCACCCAACCCAGCGGCAAGGTGTAGATTTGTCGACAGACGTACCACGACCCGGCTAAGAGGACTGTTTGCAAATGCCCTCCTGGGCCCGCCGACTCGGCCCGCAGAGGAAAAGACCGGAAGAACCCACCGCCCGAATCGGCTGCGGACGGAGCGGCCCGCCCCGCGCATGCGATGACTTCATAAATGATGCATTGGAGACAAGCCGGGAGGGGGACGATGGCCGCAAAGGGGGGGCAGCGAGCTAAAACTCAGCGCACACATGATTTCGCACGAGCGTTGCAAGTGAGCGAGGCGGACATGCGGGCCGCTATCAACACATCCGCCGACACTGTCGGCGTGTGACCAGGGCTGTTCCGTCGCCATCGCCGTCGCTACCGCCGTCGCGTCGCCGCCGCCATCACGCCCCCTCCTTCCCCTGACTCCGTCGCCGCCCCCCCCCTTCCTTGGGTCCTCGTTTTTAAGCACGCCAGCCAGGGCGAAATACACCAGCTCATTCACAGCGAAAGCAAGTAACGTTGTGACTGAGTCGAAAGGAAGCGTCTTCCCTTTGATCTCTTCCCCGCGGGGGGGGGAGGAGGGTTCCCGGGGGGCGGCCCTGGAAGGTGTTCCCCTGGGGTGGTCCAGGATCAGAATACCACCCTCCCGGAGCCCATGGCCCGCCCTCCCCCTCCCATGGGACGGGGGGCCCGGGGGCGGGGTTCGGGGGTGGTCCGGGAATACCACCCTCCCGGGACCCATGGCCCATGGCCCGCTGTATCCCTCCCATGTCCGTCGAGGGCCGACCGAAACCTCCAGGGTCGGCGGTACCGGCCGTAAAACCTCAGCAATATCTACAGAAATGCACAACACGGCTCGAGGCGCGGCAACAGAAGCCTCGATGTCGCTCTCGCCGGCGAGCGCGTCGAGGAGCCGCTCGTGGTCAATCCGCGGGTCGTCCGGCAGTTCCGCAGAGTCGTGGTCGACCGCCCCGCGCCACTCCAGGACTGCACTGGCCCATCTGCGGCCCCGCGCCGCGTCCCTTGGCGGACTGCTGTACCATGTCGTGGCCGCCGACGCCCCCTCTCCCCGGCCCCGACGGCGAAGGTTGTTGGTGGCCCTGTAGACAGGATGTGCGAGGATGGCCCTCTGGGCCAGGGTTGTCGCCGGGAGCGTTCTCGCCCAGATCCATGGCCACGAACTCCCCCAACGAGGTTCGCACAGCGTCTTGCGACAGGCCCATAAAGCATCACTACCTGGCGAAACGATGCGACAACAGGTCAAAAAATGCAGTGCTCGATCTTGCATCGATTATCGTGGCACCCGCGCCCGAGGACGCATGGGGAACACTGCTGGAACCTCCCCGCCGTGGCCCGTCCGATCCAAAACGCGCGCAAGACTGCCGCACACACTCTGGGCGGCATCAGTCGCTTCAGCGCGCCGGGTGCTCGGACGACTCGCACTGCTGTCATCCACGCCAGCCTGGCAAACCTCGGCGCCCCAATTTGGGCCGCATCCGTTTTCCGGATCGGGCTGGCATCTCTGCTCGATTGCCTGCCGACTGGGTCTCTGGAATCTCGAACCGTTTCCACGCGGCCTCTGCACTCCTGGCAACGGCGCCGATGGGGCCCGGCGGACTGGCCAGCGATCCGCAGCACCGCGGCTTGGAGTTCTGGCACAGTGTGCTAGCTGAGCCTGAATCGAACCACTGGCCCCATCAATAGACCCAGTCAAGGCGGTCAGCCTCCGCCTCCCAAGTGCTCAATCCCCGCATGTTCTGGTCGATGCGGAGCCCTCCGCGTTGAGTTTTCGAACTGACATACGCCCTTTTGCGCAGCCCTGCACATGTGCATCGAACTCTGGAAACTCCTCGCCTGCCCGCGCATCCCCGCTAAATGGCAAAAGCCACTTGGAAGGCACAGTCGGCACTGTCCGATGACCTAGCTCCGAAACACCTTGCGTTCGCGCTCGAATGCTTCCGGAGAAAGGAAAAACTGACCTGGCCCGCGAATGAGTCGACTGGGGAAAGCGTGCGGCGAACGTCGCAACCGCAGACTGCAAGCCCAGGCTAAGGCCGCCCCAAGCTTGCGAACTGAGCCCGTACTTTCGGGAACGTTTGTCCCAGCTGCTGCTCGCCGCTCCCAGCCTAACGACCATGCCCAAATAAGTGCCCTTTGGCTGGACTGCGATGCTGGCCCACGCTGGGCACTTATCCACCATGTGCTGCTGGAGCCGGCTTGTGCCCTTGTCCATAGTGGGGTGACAACGCATTTCGGCAAGTTCAGCCCAGCCACCCTCGCCACGTCCCCGAAGATCTCCTGGAAGACAGGGAGCGCTTGGTCCAAATCTGGCGATGTCATCGACGAAAATTCGAATGCTTGCACTGGGGCATTTCCGCTTCAAGTGCTTCGGAACCACAACGGCCACTAAACCGAAACGCAACGGTGACAATGGGCATGCGTCCTTGTCGGATGCCCGCACAACTTTTGAACCCGTCGTTGCTGATGCCTCCGAGTTGTAATCTGTATCGGTGCTCGTCGTACAGCATGCGGAGATTGTTCCTGGTGTTCGCGGGCACTCCCGAGGTTTCGATCACCCAGCGCAATCAGCCAAACTGTTCGTCCGTCTCTCTCTCTCTCTCTCTCGTTCTCGTTCTCTCTCTCTCTCTCTCTTTCTCTTCCTCTCTCTGTCTGTGTAGTATATATGTATGTGTATATGTAGGCATGCACGTACGTATGCATATATATATATATATATGTATACGTGTACATGTATATATATGTGTGTACGTATACATGTAAATATCTAGTGATGAATACATGGATATATGTGTATATACATATATATGACATACAACAAAACTCGATGGAAACCAATTACCGATCCCCCAACGCAGTGTTAAAGTATTGCTGGTTCCCGAAGAGAGACAACCGCCGAACGATACCGTTAGCACCTCGGTATGTTAACGAATCGAACAGTTCCGCGGGGGGTCATGTGGGGAATCATCTGGGAAACTGGTCCCATGGGGGGACTTCGACGGGGGACTTCCAAAGGGGACTCCTACGGGGGAATCCCAATGGGATCGTCTCCGGACCCTATCGGGATCCGAGTGTGACAGTATTGGGTTCATGTTGCAAACATTTAGGTTTTCACTGGGACCCGATTCGGATATGGTTGGAACACGATGAAGTTGTTGACCCCTCCCACGGGCAAGAAGCGCTATGGGTTGACCGAGACCGTGGGGGGATAATAACTGGTTCCCCGTGTTGTGTGTATAAATATAAACGTAAGTGTGGATGGGAAGCTACAGAATTACATGTTGACATATACACCTATTTACACAAATATATATGTGTATATGTATATATGTATATAACATACACATCCCGCCGTGCGCGTTTCGCGCGCGCTTAGATTCGAGTGCGCCCTAACCATTCAGAGTCACAGGTGCACTCATGAACGTACCGCCACATATTAGCATATGCTTCAGGCCGAACGGTGAAGGTGCAACGATTTCGGGGGGGCTCTCAAGAGACATGATCGAGGTTGTGTTCGAATCTGGCGTGGGCCCTTCACAGACAGTCAGGTAAAGTTGGTACGATTGCCTGGACAGGGAGCGCGTCTGCATTTGCCCAGACTGAAAGCGTGCCTGAGCCGACGCATGACCGGAGTCTGAACCTCAAGAAGGTGCCGGCGACGACGACGACGCCGGCGACGGCGAGGTCCAGTGATCAGAAAGCGCGACGGCCAAAACGTCGGAACCGAAGCAGCCACCTGAGTAAAGTTCTGGGACGAGCCGCCTGAATACAATTCGAGAAGGCGCCTTCCCCTCGGTCGCGATTGATCCGTGCCCCTGCGTAAGTCGTTCTCGGAATTCTTCGCTGCCCTTATTTGTCGTGGTCCAACAGGACCCGTGCCAAACACGCTACTCTCCAACCCCTCGGATCCGTCCAAAACCAATCGAATTCGCATAGAAACCGTCCAACAAGCATCGGATCCGCACGGGATCCGTAGCGGATCCGCACCCAGATCCGACGCCCGAGGCGAGGTTCACACCCCCGAAGGGGGCCTGGTCAACGTCTGCGGGTGCCCCTACATTCGTTTTCGGGCGCCCGACGCTGCACCCGTCGCCCGCAACCTGCCGCAAAACCCCTTTTCCCCTGGCCGACGGCCCCTGGCATGGCTGGACCGACATTATGCTGCCTGGTGCGATTTGAGACTTCGGGCCGAATTCTCAAATCGTACCGACTTACCTGACTGTCTGTAGGGGCGCTCTTGAGGCCCTCCTGAAAGCTCCAAGGTGCCACACTGAATCCTCGAGGGGCCCAAAGAGATGTCCAAAGGAGGACTCAACTGAGCCTACCACCTCAAGGGTCCCTTTGTAGGTTTGATCGGGAGCCCTATTGAGCACTCTTGAGGCGTTCCCAAAGGCACAGGTAGGCCACAAGTGGAGCCCAAGAGAGCCATGGGAAGGGCATACGGTGATGCCAAGAGGGGTCCAGATGGCCTCAGAAGGCCTGTCTGTGGGGCATCTTGGGGCTCACTTGGGATTATCGTGAAGTCTTCTGGGACCCTTGTGGGCCCCTTTTGGGGCCCTCTTAAACTGTATGGGGGTGATCTGGTGACACTATCGAGCACTCTGGAGCTGTTTTGTGGCGGTCTTGGAGGCTTGAAGGGCCGTCGTCGGCGCTCATGAGACGGCACGGGCGAGGAACATCGTATGTTGCAAAAAAATGCGTGCCATCTCCACTCCCCCCCCCTTCCTCCTGCCCCTCCCCCTCCTCCTCCAACTCCCCCTCCTTCTCCTCCTCCTCCTCCTCCTCCTCCTCCAACCCCCTCTCCTCGTCCTCCTCGTCGTCGTCCTTCTCCTCCTCCTCCTCCTCCTCCTCCTCCTCCTCCTCCTCCTCCTCCTCCTCCTCCTCCTCCTCCTCCTGCGGAGGTCCTGTGCCATCCAGCGTCCGAGGATCTCCTCTGTCCTCCCCTCTGGGTTCAGGGCGTCGGAAGGGATCGGGTACTGCTCGGCCGTATCGACGAGGTTGACGCCGCCCTCCGCGGGTGCAGCCCAAAAATCTGCTGCTGCTGCTGCTGCTGCTGCTGCTGCTGCTGCTGCTGCTGCTGCTGCTGCTGCTGCTGCTGCTGCTGCTGCTGCGGCTCTTCCGCGGGTGGGGGAGCAGGATGGGGAGAAGGCGGAGGAGGACAGGCTCCAGGTGCTCCGCTGGGAAATCGAGAGGGGTGTAACATGTAACTACGGGGTCTTGAAGTTCCTCTGCCTCATGTTCCTGCTGTTCCTTCTCCTCTTCCTCCTCCTCATCATCATCCTTCTCCCCCCTCCTCCTCCTCCTCCTCCTCCTCATCCTCCTCATGCTTCTACTCCTCCTCCTGCTTGCCCTCCCTCCTCCTCCTCCTCCTCCTCCTCCTCCTCCGACTCTTTCAGGATGCCCCCATGAAGGTCCAAAAGGCCAGAACGGACTCCCAAGACACCCCCAAAGATCCCACAGAGGACACCTGCTCTGTACCACCCAAGCGCTTTCCCCAACAGGCGGGGGAACACGCAGAACACTGGAGTGGGCCGCACACTCGCTCGACGGTTCACGACACAGACACTTGAAGAGTGTAGAGAGCGGGAGTGACTTGCAGGCGTCTTCGACAATCCTGCTGATCCTCTTCCTCTTCCTCCGCGGTTGATGATGCGGTCCTCCAAGATGGCCCGGTCCATGATCCGATGGCACATCTTCTCATCTGGCGCATTGAAGCCCGCAAGGCCAGAGGCCGATGGCGTGTCCAGAGCAAGATGAGGGGAGAACAAGTTGAGCAGGGCAGAGGGTCAGAATGAGCCTTCCTCTGCAGGATCATCAAAACAGGGCCGCCATGGTTGTCAAACGCTTCGCCCGTTAAGCTGACGAAAATGTGCAAAGTCCAACCATCCGCTGGGTGTGGTGTATCAAGTTCAGCTTGGCCGAACAGTTCGGTTGTGACGTCCGTTTGGGGTGTTCTGCAGACCTGACCCCCCAGCCCTACTCAAGGGAGAAGCAGCAGTAGGTTTGAGGAGAAGAAGGGAAGAGCAGGAAGCTCAGAGAACCGCACAGGGTCAGACACGGAGACGACGGCCACGACAACGACAACGTCTACGTCGACGACGCCGCCGCCGTGGTGGGAAGGCCACGGCGGACGTGCACGACAACCGGCGGGGAGGAGGTGAACGCGGAGCGCGGCGGGAGGCCGCGCAGGGACTCCAACAATCGCAGGAGAGAGCCAGGACGCCTCCGGCATATTGATGTGGCTCGGAGCGGCGCGAAGAGCACCAGAGGACCGGACAAGGCCCAAACGCCCTGGACACGGCCGTCCAAAGGGGCCGGTCCAGGCTGTTCCGGGATCGCCTCAGCAGATCGAACAGACAAAACCCCGTCCTGTGGAGCGTCGCCCCTCGGGGTGGCGGAGCAGAAGAAACTGTTTGAAACTGGGCATCGGCGCCAAGAGGTGCAAATCCAATCATGCTGAAACGATGTTTTGCCCAGACCCCCGACGTCGAGACTTTTACACAACGCGAACCTCTGAAGGTCTCGACCCGTCCTCCAAGACCCATTTGCCATCACCAACGGATCTCTGAAGGTCCCAGGGCCCAGTAAGGGCCCCCTGATAAGGCCGAGGATGGCCGAAAGCATCCCGTCGTGACTTGTGCCACGACTCGAGGGGGTCTGGGCTGGTGCCGGCGTCGACCTTCTGGGGCCCTGGCGGGGTGCGCAGGCAAGCCCGCCGAGCCCAGCGAGCCGCGGGGGCCTCCTCGGTCGCGGGCCCGATGTGTCCGAGCGGGCACTGGCATGATAGGAGGAGGAGGAGGAATAAGAAGAAGAAGAAGCAGGAGGAAGAAGAATAATAATAATAATAAAGAAATAAGAAAAATAATACTAATAAAAAATAATAAGGGATAATAAGAATAATAGAAATAATAACAATAATAATACTAATAATAATGAATAAGACGAAGAATAAGAATAATAACCATAATAAGACGAATAATAAGAATAATGAGAAGAAGAATAACGAAGAGAACTGGCTACTGTGAGTACCTCAACAGTCTTAGGCCCCTGGACTACAGGGGCCCCATGGACTACCGAAGGGCCCCTCCCCCCGACTACAACGACCCACCCCGGACTACAGGAGCCCACCCGTGGACTACAAAGACCCCCCCCGGACAACAGGGACCCCCCCCCCAGACTAGAGGGGCCCACACCCGGACTTCAGGCACGTGAAGCCATCAAGGGCATCGCTCCCCCGGACTACAGGACCTCCCCACGGACTACAAGGGCCCCCCCCCAGACTGTAAGGGCCGCCCCCCTGGACTACAAGGGGCCCCCCCCCCCCCCACGAACTACCCCCCCCCCGGAATAGGGCCAACCACCCAGCCTACAGAGGCCCCCCTGGACTATGGGTCACCCCAAAACTATTGAGGTACTCAGAATACGAGATGAACTTGACGGGCCGTCTGGGGCCCAAGCCGCTGCGAGCTGCGGCACGAAGGACTTGCTACCATATGCGGCGTGGCCTGAATACCAGATGGAGTGACACATTGCTCATGGTGGCCGCTATGACGAATGCCAAGTACGACGCCAATTACGACAACAAGTACAACGCAGGATACGGCAAGCACGACACCAAGTACGACAAAGAGGGAGGAGGTGCTATACGAGAGCACGCGCGGTAAAAGAACGAAGACGTGCTGTACGAGAACTCGCACGGGTGAGGTGCTATACATGTACCATGCGCTCATGAATCAGCAGATACAGTACATCGTCATAGCAGCAGCAGCAGCAGCAGCAGCAGCAGCAGCAGCAGCAGAAGCAGCAGGGCTACGACCAGTACGGCGACGCGGACGGATCTCCAGACGGAACCGCCTGCAACGCCACGAGGGCCGGATACCTGAACTTCGAGGGCAACAGGCAACGCCACTGCAACCACCAAGCAGAGCTGCTGGGGCCACCAGAAGACCGTCGCGGACCACAAGCTGAGCCACCAGGACCACAGGCAGAGCGGTGGGAGCCACCAGAAGAGCGCCGAGGCCCACCTGCTGAGCTACGAGAGCCACCCCACAGAGCCACGAGAGCCACGAGCTGAACTGCGCGCAAGCAGATCTGGAGGGCCGCCAGCTGAGCCACGAGGGCCTCCAGCCGAGCTCCGAGGGCCACGAGCAGAGCTACGAGGACCACCTGGTGCGCTACTGGAGCCGCCCGCCGAGCCACGAGGGCTCCGGAGCAGAGCTTCGAGAGCCACCGGCAGAGCCACGAGGTCCACCTGCAAAGCTGCGCGGGCCAGCGCCTGAGCCTCGAGGGAGATCAGGAGAGCCACTATACCCACAAGCGCAGAGCTGCCGGGGCCCCAGGCGGACCTTCGCGGACCACCAGCGGAGCTACGGGGACCACCAGCAAAGCCACGAGGGCCGCCAGCGGAGCCACGAAGGCCACCAGCAAAGCTAGGAGGACCACCGACCGAACCACAGTGGCCACCGGCTGAGCTACCGGAGGCACCAGCTACGCTACGAGGGCAACAAGCAGAACTACTACTGTCGCCAGCAGGGCCACCAGGACCACCAGCGGACCTTCAAGCTGAGCTACGAGGATCACAGGCACAGCTAGAACAGCCACCTGAAGAGCGACCAGGGCCCCCAGCGGACCTCCGCGGATCACAAGCTGAGCTACCAGGACCACAGGCAGAGCTACGAGAGCCACCAGAAGAGCTGCGAGGACCGCGAGCTGTGCAAGGACCACAGGCGCAGCTACGAGAGCCACCAAGAGAACTTCAAGATCCCCCTGCTGGGCTACTAGAGCCACCAACAGAGCTACGAGAGCCATAAGCTGAGCTACGGGAAGGCAGCCGCGTAAATCTCGTGATGCTGAAAGCAAGGCTGGCCCTCAACGACCAAGAGAGGCTCCTGGGCCCCTTTGACGCACAGGCCGAGCGGCGGGCACACCGAAGTGGCATGACCTACATGAACGTCAGGACAGATACCCTGGAGATCTATGGCCAATACTTTAAGCAAAGGCTCGGCGAGATGTACCAAGATCGGGCCTAAGCTTTCCGGTTTTACAACATGCTGCCAATATGTTACTTGTTCGAAAGGCTGTGGGAAGTCGCATCGGAAGAGGGACAGCCTGGGGCTACCCAATTATTCCTCGTCGTAGTTCAACACGAAACTGAATTCAATGCGATGTTCGCCCAAATGGCGTTGAACAGAACACGAACGCGACCTACAACTGCGAGACTGGCCTGCTGTAAGCCGGAGAATATCACGAACTACAGCGTTACGAACAAGGGTATACAAGTACATCGTTACACAAAAGGCACTGATGTCAACGCTATAGGCATCATCGACATTTTTTGGAGTGACCCCGCCGCTCACCCCATACCCTTTCTCATCTGCGATCATCGTGATGTTGGATGGACAAGTGGCCTCGCTTCCTCCTCTCCCTCCCTCTCGAACGGAAGAAGGTACCCCCAGGTCCGGGAGGCGCCCGCGCCACGCGCCCCTGGCCCGCGAGGCGGCGGCGCGGAGAAGGGATCGCCGCATGGCGCTGCAAGAGAGGAGGAGGAAGAGGGCAGATGGGGGGGAGCAGGGTCATCCTGTCGTCGAAGAGAAGGAGGAGGAGGAGGAGGAGGAGGAGGAGGAAAAAGTGGAGGAGAAAAAGGAGGAGGAAAAGGAGGAGGCCACTGCCCCTGCCGCCTGCCGGTCCAAGTCCACCGTGGGGGGGGCACCACGGCGCCGGCGCGGGATCAGAGTGAAGGGGGGACCGGCCCAGGGGGGGAACAGCCTGTCTCGCCCTGGGCCCATCCCCCCTAACGCTGCCCCTGACAGAGGCTGCAAGCAGGCGCGAGCCACCGCCGGTGCACCGCCTGCTGGTCCAGACCGATGCCGACCTCCAACGCATTGTTGAAGAGATCAAGACGCATGCTGTTCGTAATTTTCGGCGTCTGGCGCCATCGCTGGACGCCGGGACCGTCAAGGACGGTCCATGACGAGAAACTGATCCCTGGAAAGTTGTTCAGAGCTCCAGGGACCCCACTTTGTAAGAATCGAAACGTCGGAGGTCTGGGTGGGAGGCGGGGAAGGGGATTGGATTTCCGTCGCCGCGGAATGGGTCGGGCTCTCCCAGGCCTTCGACGCCGTGTTGCTTTAGCAACGAAGGCCGTAAGAGTCTTCCCGGGACTGGACTGTCATCCCGAGTCGCTTCTTGATGGTCCCAGCGCCCAGCCCAGGCTCCGAGAGACCAAACATGGCGAAGCACCCTGCATCGTGGCTTTCCACCACTCCAGGGGTTCTTGGAAGGCGGAGTGTCGCGGCGCAGCGCTCCAATCCGTGCTGCCCCACCGCTGCGTGCCCAAGCCGACCTCATGGGCGGGAAACGTGTACACATCCACGGCCTCGTGGCCCGGGCTCTCGGAGGGGTACAGTCGGGGCGTTGACCTAAGGAACCGTAAATAAGGAACGAGGCCCCTTGTTTCCATAAGTGTACCTTCGATTTCCTGTCGAAAACATAAGGAAAGCCTGAGGCAAGCTGTGAAACACTTAAGGAACGCGGAGCCCCTCCCCAACGAAAAGGGTTCCTTCTTCAGGGCCCCGACTGTACGGGGTGGCTCTGCGCCGATGCCCCGGGCGGAAGACGTCCCATGGGATCGCGCATCCACGGGATCTCGCGCCGGGGCCCAGAAGCGCGTCTTCGCACTGCTCGGCGCGGCGGCCATGGCTTTCTCGGTGCTTCAGCGCAACGGCCGTGCCCGCGCCCGTCCCTCCACCTCGCCCCTCCCCCCCACGGTGACGCCTGTTACACGGAACCCAATAGTCGTGATTCTCTTGGGCAACCAAAGACCCCCCCGAGGTCTCGGCCCCTTCCCCGGGACAACTTTACCCCGAGAGCTGCCGCACACCACCCGCTGCAAGGTGTCCACGCCGCCTGACGCTTAGAATATTTACCAACGGGCCCGGACCGTACAGTCGGGGCGTTGACCTAAGGAACCCTAAATAAGGAACGAGGCCCATTTTTCCCATAAGGTAAGCTTCGAATTCCGATCGAAGACCTAAGGAAAACCTAGGGCGAGCTGCAAAGCAACTAAGGAACACTGAGCCCCTCCCAAACGAAAAGGGTTCCTTCTTCAGCGCCCCGACTGTATGGGCACGAATACGATTGGTCCTTTTCGTGACAACTTTGGCACAGGTTCCTGACACCGCGTGGATCGTTCAGCAGCGATCGTTCACCAGCTTCTCGATCGCCAGGTTGTGTTACTGGCCGATTCTGGGCCACTGGCGGTGTTCAGCCCTGAACGCCCGCGCTGAGATTGCCGCCGCGTCGACACGGCACGAATTTGGAGTCCCGAAACGGTGCGGTGACCGACCGTGCGGTGACCTCGAAATCCCCGAAGACCTCACCGCACGGTCCGTCAACGCACGATTTTGGAACCTCGGAGGCCCCTGTCGCCCGAGACATCCTCGGAAAGGGACTCGAGTCCCAAAACCGTGCGGTGACCCCTAATCCCCACCGACTCACCGCACGGTGTGGTCACCACACCGTTTGGGGGTCCCCGAACGAACCTTGAGACGAAGCCAAGACCAGGACAAAATCGGACCAGGACAAATCGGGGATCTCTGCGACCCGGCGGCTCTGGAGGAGGTATCGACCGCCGCGGCCGCTCTGGAGCGCCACGGAACGCCCGGAGCGCCGTGCCGAGCGCTCTGGGGCGATCTGTCTTGGTCCCGGTGGCCCCGCCCGAGGCCTGCCGTACGGACGCTGGAGAAACCCAAGAGTGTCGATTCCCCGGGCCTCTCCCAGGGCAGATATCCTCACCAGGATGCCGAGACAAGTCCAGCCGTGGCGACGAGGGCCTGCCAGGAGGCCCACACAGGCGAAGGCGAGGCAGGGATGGCGGCGTCGGTATCTTTCCGCCTCTGAGATTTGAAGGGGCCCTGGGACACACAAAGAAATAGACACAAATAACAGGATTCCCACCATATTGTCACATATTTCCTGAGTTTTCGTCTCCCCCCCCCACTTCCCATTTTCCCATATTTTCTGGGGACTCGAGGATTACTTGTGTCTGCGTATTTCTCCCTCCTTAGAGATTTGTTCCCGCCGCCCGTGGCAACCTCCGAGACTACGATGTCGCTGGCGCCCAGCCGGCTGCGGCGGATGCCGCCCACTGCCCGCGGGCCGCCTGGGGCCTCCGCCCCCGCGGCGGCTCCGCCAGAGGACGCGGCGCCGACCTCCACCGGATCGGGAGAGCCAGAGGAGAACCCGAGCGGACGGGCAGCAGACAACGCAGTCGGGTGGCGACATCCAGCAGGCCCCACCCCTACCAACCATCGATTCTCCTGGATCGACGGGAGGCGGGGGCAGGGCTCGGAGTTCGCCGCGTGCTCGACGAGTTCCGAGCCCTGCCCCCGCCGCCCCTCGAGCTGCCCGAATCGTCGATCGGCGAGGGCGGGGCTCGGATTCCGCCGACGACAGGAGGGGAGAGCAGGTGACCAGGCGGAGCGCATGTTCACTCGGGAACGGCGAACTGCAGCCCCTGGCGCCTGCGCGCGCCTCAATGCCTGTGTACACGCCTGTGTGTACGCCACAAGGCCTGTGCACACGCCCGAGGAGCCCAAACTCCAGGACATCCTGGATGGCCAGACTCTATCAGATTCAAAATGCAAGGTATTCGTGATTATTGCTAGCTTCTGGCCCTGGGCACAATCTCCCGGTTTTTGGGGCTCGCGACGCCTGCGTGTACCGCAGCGCCTGTGTACAACACGACGCTTGTGCAACCACATCAGCCGTGTGCAACAGAACGCATGGCGACTGCGATCGCGACGGGGCCCCAACTCCAAAAAATTGTGGTCCTGTGTACGGTCTCCCCTGTATTCTGGGCTGGCAATGCCTGCGTACACGACAGCGGTTCATCACGACGCTTGCGTGCAAAACGAAACGTCCGTGTACAACAGTGCCTGTATGCCTCACAGCGCTGGCAGCTGCGAGCGCCGCGCTACGAGCGCTGCATCAATGCCTCTGAACTGCAGGGCAACAGTGCGTCATGAGATAATCACATGCGTACGGGCGCTGCGTCACAGTGCGGATCCCATGGCATGCCGTTGAGCACCACAGCGGCCGTGAACTCCAGGGCGCCAGCGTACGACAAAACCTGTGCACAACAATGCCTGCATACACCACAGCGCTGGCAGCTACGACCGCCACGATACGAGCGCCACGCCCATAACTCTGAGCTACAGAGCCACACTCCGTCCCTGAAAGCACCACAAGCGCGAGCGCTGCGTTACCGTGCGAGTGCCACAGCATGCCTCTGAGCAACACACAGCATGCCTGCGGACACAGCAGCAGCCTGCGAACACTACACGACGCCCGTGGTCGCCATTGGACGACCGCCCTGCCGTGATCTGGGGGGGCGGCGCGGCCGATCACGCCCCTATTCGCTCAGCTGGAGAAAAAACAGCTCCTTCTGGAGGCGCAGGCACGGCCCGACCCACTGCAAAGGTGCGGCGGCTCCTGTGGCGAAGACACACCGCTCTGGCTGCGGAGGCGCGCAAGCGCAGAGACGCGAGAGCCGCAAAAGAAAGCCGCATGGTTGCATGAGGACACGCGCAAGGGCTCCTCCTCCCTGCTCGGATCATTTCGGAAGTTGGTGGCGGGCAGATGAGACCGTCCACGACTGTGTACCCAAGCTCCTCGCCACAGCTCGGTGGAGTGCGCGCAAATGTCGGGCCCGGTCGGCGGACCGCCAAAAAGAACAGCCCAAAGGTGGTCACCCCCGCGGGGTGCGCGCAGCGCCACAGACGGAAAGGGAGATGAGGGAAGCTGGGGCGAAGCGTCTTCGGCCCCTAGCCGCAGTGTCAGGGCGCCACGTCGAACGACAACAAGAGGCCGACCGAGACGCGGCAGCCAGCGGGTGGGGACTGGGGGGTTGGCCTGCTCGTCCAGGACACCGCCAGCAGTGCTAGCGCAGGCGCGGACGTACCTGTCGGCACTGTCAATGTGGCCACTGAAGCAAGCAGGAGAGGCTGGCGACGCTCTTTCCGGGCAGCAGCCCGTGCCGACGCAGGAGGTGTCTTCGAGCCGACGTGTGTAGTAATCGAGGTCCGCGGCGCATGCCTGTCGACGCAGCACGTCGACGGTGGCGTCGCAACCGCCGCCGTCGGCGGTGCTGCCAACGATGTACTGGCAGCCGGCGGTGCGGATGTGGACGGGGGGCTTAGCAACCGGCCTCAGTGAATGGAGGTGACGGTCTACCAGTGGCTGGTCTGATAGACGCACACGTTGATGAGGGGCTGTTAGTATGCCAGCCTGCGCACACGTCGACGCGCTGGTGGACGTACCGATCGGCGAGCCTGTCGGCGAAGGCGAATGTCAAATAAAGACAACACGGAACAGTTAGTACACTGTGGATATATGAGGCGAGCAAGGCTGAACATGTCTTAGGCGAAGCGGCTGTTCCAGAGCGTCCCGAGACGCTCTGAGAGTACCCGAACACACTCTGAACCGACTCATCGTTGTCCCAGGCCTGCCTGGTCGACAGCGTAGAACGCGAATGTGGAGGTGAAGCCCACGAAGCAGTTCCCGCCGCCAGTGCTGGCGAGAGAGGGAGAGAAACAGAGAGAGAGAGAGACAGACAGACATTCAGACAGACAGACAGATAAACAGACAGACAGACAGACAGTCGGACGGACGGACGGACAGACGGACACACAGAGAACAACAACAACAACACCAACAATCATCTTAAGACTGATCGCTCTTATATGCGCGCGCGTCACTCAATATGTAAATCCCAAACCCTCGATACCCACCCTCTTCGTCTTCGGTCATATCCCTTTGGGGGTATATCTTTTTTACTCGCCACGTGTAGTTGGCGCAGCCCCTAAAACAGGAAGAGCAGGGGGAAGGAGGAAGGGAGAGCGAGGAGGAAAAGAGTGGGGGGAGGGAGGGAGGAGGGATCAAGAAGAATTATTCTTCAGTATTGAGAGTTCAGCAGGGCTCAGTTGGGAGGGAGGTCCCAAGCGGGAGCGCCGCTCCCGGAGTAATGCGCGAGGAAGTCTCAGGCGGGAGCGCCTCCGCCTGAGTAAACTGCGAGGAAGTCCCAGGCGGGGGCGGGGGTCCTGAGTAAATGTAGAGGAAGTATCAGGCGGGAGCCGTTGTTGTTGTAGTCCGGGGGGCCAACAACACAGTTTGATGCTCAGTTGTGAGGGAGGTCCCAGGCGGGAGCGCCGCTCCCGGAGTAATTTGCGAGGAAGTCTCAGGCGGGAGCGCCTCCGCCTGAGTAAACTGCGAGGAAGTCCCAAGCGGGGGCGGAGGTCCGGAGTAATTTGCGAGGAAGTCTCAGGCGGGAGCGCCTCCGCCTGAGTAAACTGCGAGGAAGTCCCAGGCGGGGGCGGGGGTCCTGAGTAAATTTCGAGGAAGTATCATGCGGGAGCCGTTGTTGTTGTTGTTGTTGTTGTTGTTGTTGTCCGGGGGGCCAACAACGCAGTTTGATGCCCACGACTTTCCCTGATAAAAAACAGGGTGCGAGCCCCGGAAGGGGCACTTCAATTGAAAAAATACAATGTCCGCCGGAGGGGGGGGATCAACAATAATTATTCTTCAGTAGTTAGAGTTCAACAACAACAACAACAACAACAACAACAACAACAACAGCAACAGCAACAGCAACAACAACAACAACAAGGGAAAGGCGCGCGTCAGAGCCCCGTGAGCTCTAGCCGTCCGGACCCGCCCTCGCCTTATTGCGAAGGCTGCGCTCAGAGCCCCCAAAGCGACAGCAA
>CAUYUJ010014818.1:47500-110000 GCA_963575745.1 Prorocentrum cordatum | reverse complement strand
AACGAAGCATGCAACCATCATAGTAACCATCCACATCATGGGGAACTCTTGTTCTATAGCGGGGTCCGTTCTTCCCATTCCCAGATCTCCCGCCCAAAGAAGTTTTGGAAACACCTCCTCCGAGGAATTTCAACAGATCCCGCCTCGAAAATACATGCCCGCGCCTTACTGCGCCGATGCGAAACCGCCAGTGGAACCCCAGCGAAGGGTAAAGCACAAGGATGTATCGAACGACAGGATTGCGCTGGTGGGAATGAGGGCTGTCGGCGGTGAGGCAAGGACCTGGCCCTTAATAGTAAGGGAGGAAGTCTCGAGCAGGGCTGCTGTTGTTGCTGGGAACGGCGCCAATGCTGACGAGAATAGGGCGCTAGTCCAGCGTAAAGCAAAACGAAGTCTCGAGCGGGAACGCTGATTTTGTTGGGACGGCGGCTTTCAGCCGCCTTGAGTAAGAAAGGAGAAAGCATCGAGCGGGAGCCGTGGATTTGTCGGGACGGGGGCTGTCGGCGGCGAGGAACAGCACCGTCCCGAGGAACAAAAAAAAATCTCGAGCGGGAGCGTTGTTCTTGCTGGGAGCGGCGCCAACTCAAAAGAGAGTAGGGCGGCAGTCCAGCGTAAAGCAAAACGAAGTCTCGAGCGGGAGCGCTGGTTTTGTCGGGGCGGCGGTGTTCGGCGGCCAGGAGGAACACCGCCTTGAGTAAGAAGGGAGGAAGTCTCGAGCGGGAGCCGTGGTTTTGTCGGGACAGGGGTTGTCGGCGGCGAGGAACAGCACCGTTTTCAAGAAACTGGGAGGAAGCCTCGAGCGGGAGCGTTACCTTGTTCTTGCTGGGAATGGCGCCAATTCAAAAGAGAATTGGGCGCCAGTCCAGCATAAAACGGAAGGAAGTCTGGGGCGGGAGCGCTGGTTTTGTCGGGGTGGCGGTTTTCGGCGGCGAGGAGGAGCACCGCCTTGAACAAAAAAGGTAGGAAGCCTCGAGCGGGAACGTTGTTTTTGCTGGGGGCGGCGCCGATGAGAGAAACACTAACGCACCAGTCCAAGGCAAAACGGGAGGAAGTCTCGAGCGGGAGCGCTGGTTTTGTTGGGACGGCGGCTGTCGGCGGCGAGCAAGACCAGCCCTGAGCAAAAAAGGAGGAAGTCTCGAGCGGGAGCGTGGTTGTCGTTGGGGGCCGGTTTTGGCGGTCCCCCAAGCCGCTCGAGCGTGAGCCTCATTTTCAATGAAAATGTAGCCGGCGCCTCGGCGAGAGCGACGGGGCGCCATTAACGGGTCCACCACTAATAATTATTAACATTCAACAATCATTTTTAAGACTGGTCGATCTTATCTGCTCGAGTGTCCGTTAACGCGTATCTCCCAAACCCTCGATACCCGCCCTCCCCGTCTTCGATCGTACCCCTCATGTGGGGTATACCTTTCTTCCCTGCAGGCCGGGCCCCGGCAAGCGGCGGGGCGGCCGCGGACCGTCGGCCTGGCCAGCGGCAGCGCTGATCGGCGGCAACCCGACCCCAAGAGGGACGGACAGGGGACCGACCACGACGACGACGACGACGACGATGACGACGACGTCGACGACGACGGCGACGACGACGACAACGTCGACGAGCGAACGCGAGAGCGAGAGAGAGAACGAGAGCAGGGCCACGAAGGGCACGAAGTAGGCAACGAAGGGCGACAGCGGGGACACGAAGGGAATAGAGCGCGAACTAGCGTGGGCCACGATGGGCAGAAAATGCGGGGCCACAGAAGGCAACGATGGGGCCACTGAGGGTAGCAACTGGGCCACGTAGGACATCGAGGGAGCCACAAAGGGCGACAGAGGGGCCACGAAGGGCATGCCTATGGGGCCACGACGGGCGCGAACGAGCGGGGGCCACGAAGGGCATCGGAGGTTGGGGGGTGAGATCGCGGTGAAACGGAGATCCCCCACCGGGAAATCGGTTTCGGTTTCGTGTTCTTGTCGTGCGTGCGAGCGAGGCGAAGCTGCGCGAGATCCTCCTGTAGCTAGGCCGAAATAGGAACGAAAATCCGTTTCCCGTCCGCCGGTGGCCGGGCGGTGTCCCAATTGGGCCGGGCGGTGTCCCGGGTGTCCCGGGTGTCCCTGGTGTCAGTAGGAGCGAAACTCCGTTTCCCGTCCGCCGGTGGCCGGGAGGAGTCCCAGCTGGGCCGGGCGGTGTCCCGGGTGTCCCGGGTGTCCCTGGCGCTAACGCGTGCCGCTAATTTCATAATTCATGTTTTTCGGCGCCTGCGGCGGGCTTTCTTATCCAAGCCAGCTTATCTTCTCCAATCCATCTTGTCCAATCCAATCCATCTTAGCTTACCCAACCCATAGTGTCCCATCTTATCTTATCCCACCAAATCCAATCCACCCAACCCAATGTATCAATTCATTTGTTTATGCGCCTGCGGCGGGCCAATCCAACCCATCTTATCTTATCCAATCAATATCTTCCAACTCAACCCATCTAAGCTTTCCCTATCCATCTTGTCCCATCCAGTCCGATCCACCCAACCAAATCCATCCATTCATTCATGTTTGTCTGCGCCTGCGGCGGGCTTTCTTATCCAATCAAGCTCATCTTATCCAATACACATTGTCCAATTGAATATTATATTATCTTATCCATATCATCTTGTCACATCCGATCTCACCCCACCCAATCCAATCCATCCAACCCAATCCATCAATTAATTTGTTTCTACGCCTGCGGCGGGAGACGCGGAGACACAGAGAGAGCGAGAGAGAGAGAGAGGGCGAGAGAGAGAGAGAGAGACAGAGAGAGAGAGAGAGACAGAGAGAAAAAAAGAGATGAAATCAAGGTGACAGGCTGGAGGTCAGTCAGGGTGGGCATTTGGTCTTAATCCCCCCAGACCTCCTTACCGCGCGCAGGGCGGTCGTAAAGGTACGTATATTCGGCCGCGGGGGGCAAGGACGAGGCCACTGAGGGCAGCAACGGGCCACGAAGGGCAGCGAGGGGGCCGCGAAGGGCTGCAACGGGGCCACGAAGGGCACGCATATGGAGCCACGACGGGCGCGAAGGGCAGCGAGGGGGCCACGAGGGGCTGCAACGGGCCACGAAAGGCAGCGAGGGGGCCACGAAGGGCTGCAACGGGGCCACGAAGGGCAGCGAGGGGGCCACGAAGGGCAGCGAGGGGGCCACGAAGGGCTGCAACGGGGCCACGAAGGGCAGCGAGGGGGCCACGAAGGTCAGCGAGGGGCCACGAAGGGGCTGCAACGGGGCCAGGAAGGGCTGCGACGGGGCCACGAAGGGCAGCGAGGGGGCCACGAGGGATGAAATGGGGCCACGAAGGCAGCGAGGGGGCCACGAGGGGCTGCAACGGGGCCACGAAGGGCAGCGAGGGGGCCACGAAGGGCTGCAACGGGGCCACGAAGGGCAGCGAGGGGGCCACGAAGGGCTGCAACGGGGCCACGAAGGGCAGCGAGGGGGCCACGAAGGGTTGCCACGAAGGGCTGCAACGGGGCCACGAAGGGCAGCGAGGGGGCCACGAAGGGCTGCAACGAGGCCACGAAGGGCAGCGAGGGGGCCACGAAGGGCAGCGAGGGGGCCACGAAGGGCTGCAACGGGTCCACGAAGGGCAGCGAGGGGGCCACGAAGGGCAGCGAGGGGGCCACGAAGGGCAGCGAGATCCCGATTCCTAACTGATCTGTGAGGGAGTTCTAAGCGTGAGCGCGACTCCTGGGTGCCTGAGTGTCGGGAGTGCGGCGCTTGAGTAAATTGAAGGAAATTCCAACGCAAGGGCGCTATTCCTGCGTAAATTGCAAGCACGTCTCCAGCTAGAGCGCGACTCCAGAGCGCGAAGAGAGCGATTCCTGGATAAATGATACTACAACCATCGCGCGCGTTTCGCGCGCGCGCGCGCTCTTGATAGGCTAGCTCATGTCATCTCAGTTTGGTCGCTTCTCGCGTCCAAGGACTCCCTTGGAGGCCCTGCGCAAGCCTCGGAATCGTATAGAAGGGGGGGGAACGCGGAAACGCAGAAATCACGAATTCCTTTAGGTAGTCAACGATTTGGGGCCCTCAAAGGTTTCCTGGGTTCTTTTTTGAGAGGTGAGGGGGGTCTGAATTGTGGTCTGCTGTGCAAGAGTAGACCCGGGGCCAAACTTGAAAACAAACAGGAATTGTGGGATTCCCATGGTTTTCGAATTCCTCGGCGCTGTTCGGCGCTGTTTTCTGTTTGTGCCTCGCGGGTTTTGTTAGCCGGGCTCCTCAGGGGTTTGGGATCTTCCGGACCCCCTGGAGCTTCTGGAGGCCTCCTGGAGGCCTCGAGAGCCATCGGAAGGGTGTCGCGGGCTGCGCGGGAGCGTGTTGGGCCGTTCTTTACGTTCTGGGGGCTCCTTGAGGTCGTCATGGGCTGTCCTTCGGCGGCTTAGGTCTCCCCCCGAAGCCAGGAGGCGCGGTACCGGCCCGATTTCAGGGGATGCGTGGGACCCCCGAGTAGGGGTCCCACTTTGGAAAAAAGGGGGATTCTGGGAATTCTCTTTTCATTGTGTATATATAAAGGGAAGAAACAACAACAAAAAAACGAAAGCGAGAAAACGTGAAAGGCGAAAAGCATGAGAAAAAAACAATCGGAAATCAACGATGCTATCCTCTTTGGACTCTCTCGGGACGGCTCTTGCAGCTCTCTTGGGCTGTTCTTGGAGCCTCGTTGGGGTCTTTCTCCTTGGGCCTCTCAGGGATCGGGGGTGTGTTGGGGGCCTCTGGGTGGTCCCGGAGGTCTTTCGGAGGTAAATGGAAGCCTCCTGCTCCCGCTCTTGGGCCCATCTTAGGCCTGCTCTGGGTTGGTCTGGGGCTGTCCTGGGCGCCTCTTCGGCAGTCTTGGAGCCTTCTTGGCCCGTTTTGGGGCCGTCCTTAGGGTCTCTTGGGTGGTGTTGGGGCGGTCTTGAGAGCCTCTTCGGCGCTCTTGGACCGTTGGAAGCTCGAAAACGCGATAAGCGAAAAACATTTAAAACAAAACAAAAAACATGAAAATCTACGGTATTGGCCTCTTCTGGCCGTCCCGGGACGCCTCTCGGACCTCTCTTGAGGTCTCTTTGAGGTTACCTGGGAGCCTCGACAGCTGACTTGGGCTGCTTGGGAGCGTTTTGAACAATCCTTTCGCATTCTGGTGGCTCCGGAGGCGTCTTGGGCCCTCCTGGAGCGCTGTGGAGGCCCCCCAGAACGCCCGGGGGCCAGTACAGGGAGCATTCCCGAGATGTCACGGGGAGGTGTGGCACACGGGGCCGGGGGGGCTCTATTGGGGTGCCTCTTGGGGCGTCTTCGGGGCCTCTTTTGGTGTTTTTTCTGGTCTCATGGGGGCCTCTTGGGGCTTCTGGGCCCCTTCTTGGAGCCTCTTGGGGTCTCCTGAGGGTGTCTTGGGCCAAAAGGCCCGAATCCCACCAGCCCTCTGGGCGTCGGTGGTTTAGAGCGTTTCCTCTTCCACCCCTCCTTCTTCCCCTTCGGGGAGGGGTTTACCCCTCCCCCTACCCCCTCCCCACTGACCTGGACAGGGGGGGCCGCGGATAGTTAGAGCGTCCAAGACGGCCCAACACGGCTCCAAGAGGGCCTCAGGGAGCTCAAGATGACCTCCAAGATGGCTCAAGATAGCGCAAGATGCCTCAAGATGGTCCCCATGATGTTCCAAGGCGCTCCAAGAACTCCCCAAGACGGTTCCAAGTGCCCACAAGAACATCATTAGGATGCATCCAAGAGGCCAAAATGCTTCAAAACCCTAGGGAAAATCAATGTTTTTGGTGTTCTCACTTTTTCGCTTGCGATGCACATCCGACGCGTCAAGATGGCTCCAAGATGGCTCAAGATAGCTCCAAGAGGGGCCCAAGAGAGCCTCAGGATGGCTCCAAGAGCGGCCACGAGCGCTCCAAGAGCGATCCAAGAGGGGTCCAGGAAGCGATTTTTGGAGCTCCTGGGGGGGGGGGCTGTAATTAGGGAACCCCACTTGCTTGGCCGATGTCCTCCAAAATTGCCCCAAGAGCGCCCCAGCAGGGCCTTCAAGGGCGCCCAGACGGGTCCAAGAGGAGCCCAAGCCTCCCAAAACAGCTTCCCAAGAGACTCCCAAGAAACCTCCAAGAGGCCCCAAGAGACCCCCCAGAGGCACCCAAGGGGCAAAGATGGCCCCAAGAAGCGCCCAAGAGGCCCCCAGGAGGCCCCAAAGAGGATCCCGAACGGCCCACAGAGGCCCCCCCCGAGGCACCCAAGACGCCGAAAAGCCCCTCAGGACGACCCTCTACTCGCCTGGGCGTCGTTTCTGGACGGGCTGGTGGGGATACGCGAAGCGTCTAGAATTTCCAGTTCCTCGTCCCCGTCTTGGGCGCCGCCTTGGGGCGTTCTTGGGCGGTTTGGGCGCCTCGTGGGCCGTCTTGGGCCCCCCCGTGGGCAGTCTTGGGGCCCTCTTGGGGATATCCTCGACCGGCTTGGGTGCCTCTTGGGCTGTCTTGGACGCAGTGGACCCCCAAAAGGCGAACACGCCGAAAATATCAGTTTGCCAACGGAAACCTACGATTTTTGCTTATTGGGCCACTCTCGGGGTGCTTCTTGGGGCGTCTTCCGAACCTCTTTTGGTGTTTTCTCCGATCTCATGGAGACCTCTTGGGGCTTCTGGGCCCCTTCTTGGAGCCTCCTGGGGGTCTCTTGGGCCAAAAAGCCAAAATTTCTGGTTCCTCGTCCCCGTCTTGGGCGCCCCCTAGGGGCGTTCTTGGGCTGTTTGGGCGCCTCGTGGGCCGTCTTGGCCCCCTCGTGGGCCGTCTTGGGGCCCTCTTGGGGGCATCCTCGACCGGATTGGGTGCCTCTTGGGCCGTCTTGGACGCAGTGGACGCCCAAAAGGCGAACACGCCAAAAATATAAGTTCTCCAATCGGAAATCGACGATGTTTGCGTATTTGGGGCTCTATCGGGGTGCCTCTTGGGAGCCTCCTGGGGTGTCTCTTGGGGGCCTCTTGGGGCCGCTAGGGGGCCTCTTGGGGCCTCCTGGGGAACTCTTGGGGCCTCCTGGGAGCCCCTGTGGCCGAAAGCTCGGAATTTGAATATTATGGTTGTGCACCTCTGGGACCCCCCTGGAGCTCTCTTTGGCTGTCTTGGGGGCCTGTCCGGCCGTCTTGGGACCCTCTTGGAGTCGTCTTGGAACCCTCTTGGGAGCCTGTGGGGCAGTCTTGGGGGCTCTTGTGCCGTTTTGGACGCAGAGGACGCCCAAAAGGCAAACACGCCAAAAAATACAAGTTTCCCCATGGAAATCTGCGAATTTGTCTGATTCGGCCACTCTCGGGGTGCTTCTTGGGGCGTCTTCGAAGCCGCTTTTGGTAATTTTTGTCCAGTCTCATGGGGGCCTCTTGGGGCTTCTGGGCCCCTTCTTGGAGCCTCTTGGGGTCTCCTGGGGGTCTCTTGTGCCAAAAGGCCAGGAATTTCCAGTTCCTCGTCCCCGTCTTGGGCGCCCCCTAGGGGCGTTCTTGGGCGGTTTGGGCGCCTCGTGGGCCGTCTTGGCCCCCTCGTGGGCCGTCTTGGGGCCCTCTTGGGGGCATCCTCGACCAGCTTGGGTGCCTCTTGGGCCATCTTGGACGCAGTGGACGCCCAAAAGGCGAACACGCGAAAATACAAGTTTCCAACAGGAAATCGACGAGTTTTGCTTATTGGGCCTCTCTTGGGGTGCCCCTCGGGGCATCTTCAGGGCCTTCGGGGGCCTTCATCGAAGTCGTCTTGAAAGGCGTCTGGAGCCATCGCTGCGGCCTCCTGGGGCCTCCCTGCAGCCTCTTGGGGCCCTGTTGACCCCGGGTCGCCGAAAACCAACAAAAAAAACACAAGAAAACGACGCCCGGGCCCCACATTTGCGGTCGTGGTCGCGGCCCCCGGCCCCCGGACCCGGTCCAGGCGTTATAAGTATAAGAAAGTCTCAAGCGAGAGCGCGATTCCTGAATACAATGCGAGGAACTCTCAGGCGGGAGCGGGGGTCCTGGCTAAATTATGAGGAAAACTCAGGCGGGAGCCGGTGTTGATATTGTTGTTGTTGTTGTTGTTGTTGATGTTGTTGGTTGTTGAACATTATTTATTCTAAAGAATAAGTATTGTTGGGCCCCCTGGTGCGCGCCCCCCCTGCGCCGCCTAGGCCGCAGCTACATTTTCATCATTTTCGTGAGGAAGCCTCAGAAAAGAGGGTGTGTACAGGATCCGGTTGTTTTGTTGTAATCCGCTTTCCCTTGCAAAAAACAATAGAAAATGACATTTCTTGTTCTAATATAATCAAATTTCAAGAATCCCTTGCAAAAAATAAGGTAAAGTGGACATTCGCGCGCGCAAGACGAAATCCTTCCAAAACCTTAGTGTTCGCAACGATTTTAACATAAAAACATCAAAAAACCAATGGTTTTTCAACAAAAAATTGTCAAAATCTCATCCCGCGCGCTCTTGCGGATTCGTAGGAAACCCAACACTTTTTAAACATTTCTGTCAAACGGGCTTTTGCGAGCAACTTTTTCGAACTTCTGCGACAACGGTTGCGCACCTGCCAGGGCCATCATCCCTGTCAAATAATACCATGCGGGACACATTCGTTTTTTCTTCGCGCGCGCACGCCGAAATCTCCAAAAACCATTGGGCTTCTTAAGAATTTTAGCACCGCGCATCATAAAAGCACCATCGAGACAACCATCGGGACAACCATATCCTCTCTCTCTTGTGTATTCCCACATCCCTCAGGAATTTGCCCTAAAGATGTGATCAACTATCTTGTGAGTACGTATCATGTGTATCATGTGTATCATGTACCATATGCATCATATGCAACAGATGTTCTGTGGAAGGCTTAACAACTTCTGTGGGTTAACAAGGCTTAACAACTTCTGTGGGTGTACGAACGTAGGCTTAACAACTTCTGTGGGTGTGTACTCCACGCCAGTGTAGTAGCCACGGTCGTCCGCAGGCCACGAAGTGAAGTGTCCGAACGTCATAGGGCGGGAAGCTGGGTGTGGGTGGTGGCGAAGAGTCGTGTGGATATTTGGTAGAGCTTGCACTGCCCCCCCACAAAGTGGGGGTATTGGCTGGCGTCGCATGAAAACCCTGGCACTGGTGAGAACACTGAGCGTTCGGGTCAAGTGATTGTTGTTGTTGTTGTTGTTGTTGGTGGTGGTGGTGGTGGTGGTGTTGTTGTAACCCGGGGGCCAACAACACAGTTTGAGGAGGACAATGTCCATGATAAGAAACAGGGTGCGAGCGCCGGGAGGGGCACTTCAATTGAAAAAAAAATGTGCGCGGGAGGGGGGATTCAAAAATATGGATTCTTCAATAATGAGAGTTCGACAAAAAGACCAACAATAATAACAACAACAACAGCAGCAGCAGCAACAACAACAACAACAACAACAGCCCTGGACACAGGGAGAGGGCAGGGAGAATGGGGGAGGGTAGGGAGAAGCGGAGGGGTGAGAAAGCGGAGCAGGACCATGCCAAATAATAAAGGAAGGAGGGGGAAAAGTGAGTAAGGAAGGACGACAGGTGCAGGATACGATAATATTATGAAGAAGGAGTGTGAAGAGGAGGCCAACCAGTAGGAACAAAGAAAAGCAGTGGGAAAGATACGAATAAGAAAACGAACTATGGCTGAGCAGAGGAAGAGGGCCTGCCTCGCCCTCCCCCCAAGAACTCTGGTTTTGTTCTGCTAGGCAACATGCAGTACAGGTAAAGGTGCGGGACAGCTGTCGTCGCCGCAGCAACTCAGAGATGGGCGGCATGGGCGCGCCAGCAATCCTCGGAGAGAAGTTGTCATCCGCATGCGTGCCTGCACGATGTGGGCGTGTTGGAATGCCAGGTGCTGCTCTGTGGGCTTCTGCAGTCTGACAAGGAGGGCAGGCACCACTCTCCCCCCCCACACAGCTGCCTGCATCGCCCCTGCTGCCGAGACCACGATCCCGCGCGAAAGGCGATTGATCCGCGCTCCTGAGGCAACGATCCCTCCCATATCACAACTAGAACCATTCAAGTTCTAGCTAGGCTTGACAGGCTAACTAATGTAATATCATGTTGGTCGCTTCTTGCGTCCAGGGACTCCCTTGGAGGCCCTGCTCAAGCCTCGGAATCATATAGAAGGGGAAGTGCGGAAACGCAGAAATCATTAATTCCCTTCAGGTATTCAACGATTTGGGGCCCTCAATGGCTTCCTGGGTTCTTTTTTTGGAGGTGAGGGGGGTCTGAATTGTGGTCTGTTGTGCAAGAGTAGACCGGGGGCCAAACTTGGAAAAAGAAGGAATTATGGGATTTCCATGCTTTTCCAATTCATCGGCGCTGTTCGGCGCTGTCTTTTGTTTGTGCCTCGCGGGTTTTGTTAGCCGGGCCCCTCAGGGGTGTGGGATTTTCTGGACCCCCTGGAGCTTCTGGAGGCCTCCTGGAGGCCTGGAGAGCCGCCGGAAGGGTGTCTCGGGCTGCGCGGGAGCGTGTTGGGCCGTTCTTTACGTTCTGGGGGCTCCTTGAGGTCGTCATGGGCTGTCCTTCGGCGTCTTGGGGTCTTCCCCCGGGAAGCCAGGAGGCGCGATACCGGCCAGATGTCAGGGGATGTGTAGGACCCTCGAGTAGGAGTCCCACTTTGAAAACAAAATGAATTCTGGGAATTCCGATGGAAAAAAAAAACAAAAAAAAATCCTCGATCTTCGAGGGTTGGAAGCGGGAAAACGTGAGAAGGCGAAAAACGTTAGAAAAAACCATGGGAAATCAACGAGTTTACCCTCTTTGGGCTCTCTCGGGACGGCTCTCGTAGCTCTCTTGGGCTGTTCTTGGAGCCTCGTGGGGTCTCGTCGGGGCCTCTCAGGGATCGGGGGTGTGTTGGGGGCCTCTGGGGGGTCCTGGAGGCCTCTCGGAGGTCTCTGGAAGCCTCTTGGGCCCATCTTGGGCCTGTTCTGGGGTGGTCTGGGGCTATGCTGGGCGCCTCTTCGGCAATCTTGGAGCCTTCTTGGCCCGTCTTGGGGCCGTCCTGAGGATCTCCTGGGTGGTCTTGTGAGCCTCTTCGGCGCTCTTGGACCATTGGAAGCTCGAAAACGCGAGAAGCCAAAAACATTTGAAAAAAACAATGAACATATACGATTGGGGCCTCTTCGGGCCGTCCCGTGACACCTATCAGACCTCTCTTGGGGTCTCTTGGAGAGCACCTGTGAGCCAAGAGAGCTGTCGGAAGGCTGACTTGGGCTGCTCGGGAGCGTATTGGACCATTCTTTTGAATTCTGAGGGCTTCTGGGAGGCGTCTTGGGCCCTCCTGGGACGCTGTGGAGGCTCCCCGGAAAGGCCGGGGGAGCGGTACCGGGAGCGTCCCCGAGATGTGGCGGGGAGGGACCCGGGGCCAGGGGGGGCGGAAAATATTTGCATTAAACAGAACGGCGCGCGCTCTTCGCGCGCGCTTGGGTTCTAGCGCATGCCATGGCGTTGTGAGCTGCGCGTGCTTTTCGGACAGGCTCATTCCATGCCTTGCCCTACCTCGTCCGCCAATATTCCTTAATTATACGTCCTTCCTTGTTAACCCTCCAGGCTCTCTCGGTTGTCCTCGATTTTCGTTTCTCGTCTTGCTTGGGATTATGCGGGGGCTTCGAGCTGTTCAGGGCGGCGTGGGAAGAAATTCAATATGAAATGGGCTGGCTTGAAATGTACGGGTCTCTTGTGGATCTTCCTGTTGGGGCTGCCTTGAAGGCCTTGGGGCCTGCTTGGGTCCCTCTTGGGCTCTTCTTCGAAGTTGTGGGGCCGTCTCGAGCCTCGGCGCCATGTGAAGCTCTCCCGAAGCCATCCGAAGGAGACGAGCGTGAGATTTACTGAACATGGAAAAACCTGAATGGCTTTTGCGTGTGTGGCTCTCTGGGGTCATTTGGGAGAGCCTTTTGGGAGTTCCACTGGGGCATCTTGTGGCCCCTGGGGGCCGCCTTGAAACATCTTGGAGCGTCTTGGACCACTAAGGGGCCATCTTGGCGGCCAGCGGGCGTCGCTTGCTCTGTGAGTAGAAAGTGCCTGGGATGCAGCGGCCAGCGCTGTACATGAGCTGCCACCTTGGGCTGCAGCTCGCTGGATTCTGCTGCGTGAAAGGCGCTCCTACCCTGGGCTGCAGCGCAATGCATTAAAATACCCCAGAATTACCTATCCCACACGGCACTTGAACGAGAGATGGACATGCTTGGTATTGCGAATGAATCTCTGTCCTGAGTCCTGAATGGATGACCATCGAACCCAAATCCAAAATTCCCAGATTCCTTGGGGCCTTCGAAAGCTCCGCGAAACCGTTAAGATGCCGGGAGGCGCGGTACCCGCCAGATGTCAGGGGATGTGTAGGACCCCCGAGTAGGAGTCCCACTTTGATGAAAACATTTAATTCTGGGAATTCCCTTTTCTCCCAAATCCTCCATCTTTGAGGATTGGAAGCGGGAAAGCGTGGGAAGCAAAAAAACATTTGAAAAAACACAGGGAATTAACGATTTTCCCTCTTTGGCCTCTCTCGGGACGGCTCTCGCAGCTCTCTCGGGCTGTTCTTGGAGCCTCGTCGGGGTCTCGCTGGGGCCTCTCAGGGATCGGGGGTGTGTTGGGAGCCTCTGGGGGGTCCTGGAGGCCTCTCGGAGGTCTCTGGAAGCCTCCTGCTCCCGCTCTTGGGCCCATCTTGGGCCTGTTCTGGGGTGGTCTGGGGCTATGCTGGGCGCCTCTTCGGCAGTCTTGAAGCCTTCTTGGCCCGGCTCGGGGCCGTCCTGAGGGTCTATTGGGTGGTCTTGTGGCGGTCTTGGGAGGCTCTTCGGCGCTCTTGGATACTGGAAGCTCGAAAACGCGAGAAGCCCAAAACATTGAAAAAACCCATGAGCATCTACGATTTGGGCCTCTTCGGGCCGTTCCGTGACACCTATCAGACCTTTCTTGGGGTCTCTTGGAGGCCACCTTGGAGCCTCGAGAGCCGTCGGAAGGCTGACTTGGGCTGCTTGGGAGCGTCTTGGGCCATCCTTTCGCATTCTGGGGGCTACTGGGGGGTGTCTTGGGCCTTCCTGGAGCGCTGTGGAGGGTCCCCGGAAAAGGCTGGGGAAGCGGTACCGGGAGCATCCCCGAGATGTGGCGGGGAGGTGTGGGACCGGGGGGCGGTACCTATTCATATATATATATATACACATACATACATACATACATACATACATACATACATACATACATGCATGCATACATACATACAGACAGACAGACAGACAGACAGACAGACAGACAGACAGACAGACAGACAGACAGACAGACAGACAGACAGACAGACATACACACAGACAGACAGACAGACAGACAGAGACAGAGACAGAGACAGAGACAGAGACAGAGACAGAGACAGAGACAGAGACAGACAGACAGACACACACACATATATATATATATAAGAACCACGCGCGCTTCGCGTGCGCTTAGGTTCTAACGTGTCACAGACACAGGAAAAACTGTGCGAAAAAATGTTTGGAGTTTCTCAGGCAAGTGCGGACTCCAGTGGCAACACCTGCTTGAGGCACCGCCGGGGACGGACCTTGTGTAGAGTGTGGGAAGTCGGACCAGCTCTCTGGTCGACCCTCTTGGGCGCGCCCTGGGGCTCTCTTGGGCCGTTGTGGGGCCCATTGCAGGGCTGTTTCGGGGCCTCTTTGAATGTTTTTGCGGTTCTCTTGGGGGCCTGTTGGGGCTTCTTTGGCGCTTCTTGGAGCCTCTTGGGGTCTCCTGGGGACCTCTTGGGCCAAAACGCTCAAATCTTCGGTTCCTCGTCCCCGTCTTGGGCGCCGACTCGGGGCGTTCTTGGGCGGTTTGGGCGCCTCGGGGCCATCTTGGCCCCCTCGTGGGTCGTCTTGGAGCCCTCTTGGGGGCATCCTCGACTGGCTTGGGTGCCCCTTGGGCCGTCTTGGACGCAGTGGAAGCCCAAAAGGCGAACACGCCAAAAATACAAGGTCTCCCATAGGAAATGAAGTTTGCTTATTTGGGCTCTATAAGGGTGCCTCTTGGGGCGTCTTCGAGGCCTCTTTTGATGTGTGTTTTCGGGTATCATGGGGGCCTCTTGGGGCTTCTGGGCCCCTTCTTGGAGCCTTGGGGTCTCCTGGGGTTCTCTTGGACCAAAAGGCGCGAATTTCCGGTTCCTCGTCCCCGTCTTGGGCGCCGTCTTGGGGTGTTCTTGGGCGGTTTGGGCGCCTCGTGGGCCGTCTTGGCCCCCTCGTGGGTCGTCTTGGGGCCTTATTGGGGGCATCCTCGATCGGCTTGGGTGCCCCTTGGGCCGTTTTGTACGCAGTGGAAGCCCAAAAGGCGAACACGCCAAAAATATAAGTTCTCCCATAGGAAATCGACAATGTTTGCTTATTGGGGCTCTCTCGGGGTGCCTCTTGGGGCATCTTCGGGGCCTTCGGGGGCCTTTTTGGCGTCATGGGAGTCGTCTTGAAAGGCGTCTGGAGCCATCGCTGCGGCCTCCCGGGGCCCTCCTGCAACCTCTTGGGGCCCTGTTGGCCCCAGGTCACATGGATTAACAAAAATGGTCGGACATCCGATGCGTAGAAACATATGAGTAAAATGGGGGTCCGATTGCACAGAATCTGGGGAGAGGAGCGTAGTATTCATGTTGAGCAACTGCGGAGAAGGAGGAGAAGTACGGGAGGTAGGAGGAGGAGGAGGAGGAGGAGGAGGAGCAGGAGGTAGGAGGTTGGAGGAGTGATGATGAGGAGTGAGCTGGGAGGAGAAGGGAGGAGAAAGAGAAGGAAGAGGAAGGTGAGCAGGGAGGAGGAGGAGGAGGAGGAGGAGAAGGGAGGAGAAGTGGGGAGGTAGGAGCAAGACTGGAATGAAGGGACTGTCTGGGACGGTGTCGTTAAAACCTGGGGCTCATTCAGAGCATGCGCGCGAGAAACACGCAACCATCTCAGCACCGGCACCGAAGCCCCGCTGAAGACACGGCTCCGAGCCTCCCCCTTCAGGAGGCCGAGTCGGCTACAGAGCCGACCATCGGCTCGAGAATTCAGTCGCTCAGGGAATGCCCGCCATGCTTGCGCGGATCACCGCTGCTCCTCTGGGTCCTCCCCCTCCTCCGTCTCACTCTCCTCCTCCTCCTCCTCCTCCTCCTCCTCCTCCTCCTCCTCCTCCTCCTTCTCGTTCCCATCCTTCTCGTTCTCCTCATCCTCCGTTTCCTCTTCCTCCTCCTCCTCTTCCTCCTCCTCTTCCTCCTCTTCCTCCTCCTCTTCCTCCTCCTCGTCCTCCTCAGCGGACCTCAGTGACCTCAGCGGGCCTCGTGTACGCCTGGTCAAGCTAGGCTCAGCCGACGCACAACAACAGAAGGGACCACCCCACTGGGCCACTTAGGAGGCGGAGGCAGAGCAAGGGGGAAGAGGGGGGACGAAGAGGGCACAGAGAGGGACATATAGGCCCAGCCGATGGGGAGAAACAGGCCCCTGATGAGCTTCGATCGATCTGGACTTTTCTTACGGGAGTGGCCAGGGTGGAGAAGGAGACGCCCAGCTCGGCTGCTGGCGAACCCTCCACATGCAGACCAATACATGACTAGAATGTTAAAGCTAGCAGGCCGGGCTAAGAACCCTCGCCCAGTGCAGCTTGTGCCCCAAAATTTGCGACGGGGCATTCGAGTGCGAAGAGACCAATTACAGGACGGACCCACAGTCGCAGATCCGCCAAAGATGCGAGCAGCGCCAGAGATCATCAGTGTCCACTCGCGGGGGGTGAAAGCTCCTCCTCCCCAGAGATCCGACGTCGTGATTTTTTCAATGCGCGGTCCCCCGAAATCTCGACCCATTCCCCAGGACCGGTTTCTCATCCTGAGTCGTTTTTTGACGGTCCCGGGGCCCGGCGAGGGCCCCTAGAGGCCGAACATAGAGAAAAACCTTCGTCTTGATTTTTTCAATACGTTGGAGGTCTGGGTCCTCATCCTCCCCCTCCTCCTACTCCTTCTACTCCTCATCCTCACTCATCACTCCTCCTCGTTCCTCCTCCTGCTACAAACAGGCATCGACCCTCGAGGCTCAGCCGGCGGACGGAGCCGTAGACTCTCGCAGCTCAACCACATCAGCGTCCCAGCCTCAGCATCCGCCTGGCTGACCTCAAAGATTACCAGCCTCGAACGTATCCCTATCCCTAAGATTGACACGCCAAAAGGCGATGACAATCTTAGGGATTCGCCCCCCAAAAACAAGGGAATCCCTCAGGTTGGCATCGTGATGAGGAGGTGCCCAGCATAGGGATAGGGATATGTTCCAGGCTGGTAAAAAGACACGTGCCACTGCGGCACGCAGGCACATCTCTGACAGTACAACACGCAGGGAGCGCCTCAACAGCTCGCCCCCGAGGTGAAGCTGGGCCTGAGCAAGCGCGGAAGCTCCTCTCCCCCTTCACCCAGAGAGCTCCCGAGCAGCTCACCCTAAAGCGACCGAGGGCCCGCGTGAGCGGCAACTGCCGCGTAGCTCGCGATGCCGCCCTCCATCGGCTGAGGGGACAGCGATGATGCCAGCATGGCCTGAGGCAGCGAGGGCATGGAAGACCGAGGGGGGCAGGGGGGCGCGAGGGTTGCCTCCTGAGCCGCGAGGGACGCCTCTCGCCCCGCGAGGGTTGCCTCTCGGGTGTGAGCCTCGTACTGCCCCGCCTCCAGCACCTACGGAGCGCACAACACACACCGAGAACAGCGGCTCTCGGAGGTCCGCGCGGACTTCTCGGGCTGGCGCTGGGTCCTCAGTGGCGCGCCTCGCGCGCGCGGAGGGGGGGGGGGGGACAGCGCCGACCCGAGAGGTCCACGCGGGCCTAAGAAGTCCGCGCGGACCTCCGGAAGCTCGTATGCCCGTTCCCCGATCACCTTGATAGAGTCGCGCACCTCGGAGATCAGCCTGACGATGGCCATACCCGAGACCTTGGGGCGACGGGAGCTGCACGTATTCACCGTCTCCGGCCAGGCCCATCGCGGGGCCCACGAACGATTTGTATGCAGTATACGCCCCCCCTGGCTCGGCCAGGAAGGAATACAACCGGACCTCCGACGTCGTGGCTGTCCCACAACGTCGACGTCCAGAGGTCTCGAGCTGCCCCCTGGGACACCCGCTGTTCACCCCGAGCCGTCTGTGGCACGGCCCCGCCGGGGCACGGCGAGGGCTCCCCGAGGCCGAGAGTCGGCTCACGCCGCCCGCCGCGCTCTTCTCACGACGCGAGGAGGCGCGGGCCCGAGGTCGGTGTCCACCCAGACTCTGGGTGCACCTTGCCGTCGCTCGGGCGTCCATTTCCCGTGCATTCTTCGGCCTGGTGCGTGTTCGTTTTGCTCGATGGGCCAGGATGCACACGTCGAGAAAAAAGGCACACGAGAAAAATGCACACGTCCAGGGCACAGGATGCTTCATGGTTCTCGCCGAGGAAAAATGCACACCTCCGAGCGATGCCAAGCTGGGTGCACCCGCCCTGGGGGCCCAGCATGGGCCTGGCCCGGGCAGGTGGGCACGCGCAGCTTGGGAGGCTGCCCGAGGCCTCCCCCTTCATGCGCGCCGTGCCCTCGATGAAGTCCTCCGCGGTGAGCCGCCCGCTGCCGCCGTCCAGCCCGCCGGCCCCCCCCCCTGTGGGGCCTCTGGCGAAGCGAAGCGAAGCGCCGGAGTCGCGCGCGCTCCTCTCGGGAGCACGCCCTGGGGGCAGCGGGAGGGGCGCGCGCGCCCCCCCTGCGGGGCCTCTGGGGGCAGCGGGAGGGGCAGAGCTGCAGAGCTGCGGCTGCTGCGGCGGCGGCCGCCGCTGAACTCTGCATCGACGTCCCCGTCGGCCAACGGAGCTGCTCACCTGCGGTCGCCACGGAGAGCCTGTGATTAGAAGAGGACGGAGGGCCTCAAGCTCATTCAGAAACGAGGGCCGAGGCACCCCCGCCCGAAACGCGAACAGCGCAGGCGGGGATGCCCGGGCGCGGGGGTGCCTCAAAGGAGGACAATCTCCTGTGTTGTTGGGTCCTCGCTTTGAATCGGCAGAGCAGCACGTCTCCTTCCTCCTTCATCCGTCCTCTCCCTCCTCCCCTCCTCTCCTTGCCTCTGCACTCCGCATGTCCATTTCGGCACGGTCCTCGCGAATGTCGTGTCCTCCGCATGTCCAGCATATCCCTCACAAGCATCTCGTCAGAGAGCTTCACTTACGGTCCCAGCGGGCCCGACCGCATGGCGCCGCCGCGCCTACTCCAGCACGCCCCTCATGAGGATTTGGCGGCCCCACGGGCCATGGGCAGCTCCACATGCAGTCCCCGCGGGCCCGACCGCATGGCGCCACCGCGCCCATGTCGGCACACCCATCACCAGGATGCGGGGCACCATGGGGACCTCTTGAATGCGGCACCAAGCCCATTTTGACACACCCCTCAAGCAGAGTGTACACCGCTGGTCACCTCTGCACGCCTGGTCCTCAGCGCCCTCTGCCCGCACTGCATCGAACGCGACCCTTTCCGCACCGCCCTGTACATGAGGAGAGTGGCGTGCCACGTCCTGCGCGACACGCATCTGCATAGGGATAGGCCCTTCGCAAAGATTTGTGTTGTACTAGACGAGAACAAAGCCGCATCATCTTGGACCATTGGAGATCGGGCGGATTTACGTGATCGGCGCTGGAGCCCACTCCACGGGGCGCGGACCACGCTGGAGGCGCCGCCAGGAAGGCCCACCACCAATCAAAGACACCCGTACTCGTACGTACCTCCGAAAATATGGCCCGATGTGGCATAACGGTTATTATTTCCCTGCTTCCGAAACCACTAGATCCCAGCGTATTCGATGGTTGGCCAATCCCTACTCCTTCCGCCAGTCTGCCAACCCCCTACCAGGGCCCCCTTCCGCAACTCTGCCAGCCCCCAAACAGCCAATACCCCCGACACACACACACACACACACATACACACACACACACACACACACACACACACACACACGCTCAGTTCCAGTGTTAGCCAGCGTGGACACCGAACAGCGATGTCTTGCAATACACGCGGTGCAGCCTTTCATACAATCAACGTAGTGCAATATGAGTGGCCTATCTAGGTGGTGCAATCTACGTGGTGCAAAACCATGGAAAGCTGAGCAAAACGGTCCAGAACACTGCGAAAAAATGCGCAGCAATGCAAAGCCACGCAACGCAACGCGACGAATACATAGCAACGCACACCAGTTCAAAGCAACGCAAAGCGATGCAACAACGCAAGACAACGCAAAGCAATGCGAAGCAATGCCATGCGATGCGGACCGATGCAACGCAAAGCAATGCTCAGCATTACAAAACTTTAGATGCGAACGGGAGGGGGGATGCAACGGGGGGGAGCAACGGGGCGGCAGTGACCGACGGGAATAGGGCCCCCAAGCCAACAAACGGGCATTTCATTGGGATAAATAAGGGCGGCGACGGACGAAAACGGGGCAGCCGGGCCAACAGAAGGGCTCAGTTCCTTGGAAGGGAAGTGAGGATCCTAAACGCAAGCACTGTTGAGCCCCGCCCTGCACTGCGGCTGCCGGCTCCGCCCCTAAGTGCGCCCACGACGCCGCCCCGCGTTCGCTGCCAGGGGCTGCCCTGCGGCCTGGCCGCCCCGCACTCCCCCCGCGGCCTCCCCGCGTGAAATCGCCTTCCTCCTCCCCCTCGTGTCTGCGGCCGGCTCTCTTCTTTTCTTTCTCCTCTTGCATGAGGGACAAGTCGCCATGCCGTAGACCAGATTGCTTGGACCCAGGGACGGATCACCTCTGCTGCGCCGCGAAGGAAAACAAATCCGCCGCCGCCGTCGCCGCTGTTTTTTTCTTCCCCCCCCAGGGGGTAGAACGCAGCGTGGTTAAGTTCAGGAGGAAAGCAGCAGCATCCTCCTCTTCATCGTAGCTAGGCTCAGAAGGCGGCGCTTCTTGAGCCTGACCACTAGAGCCCAGGGAGGGAGCCTCCATGGGGGCCGAGGGCCTCGAGATCCCGTCAAAACATGGCCCAGGCAACCAGCAGAGGAGGAGGAGGAAGGGATGGGCAGGGGAGTCGTGGTAAAGACAGGGTAAGGGAAGGGGACGTGCAGAGTCCGTTGCCAGCCAAGAGCTCTGGGGGGGCGGTGCCCGGCAGGACTGAAGACCTCGTGAGGTGAAGGCGCCAAGAGAGGCCCAAAGGCCTCCAAAACGGCCCTGCGGGGGTCCCAATATAGCCCCAAGAGGCTTCCAAGTAGAACAGAAACAAGCACCACGTCGTCGTAGTCGTCGCACCTCTCGTCACCCTGCACTCTCTTCCAACACCTCCTCCTCCTCCTCCTCTTTTTCTTCTTCTCCTCCTCCTCCTCCTCCTTCTTATTATTATTATTCTTAGTAGTATTAGTACTCTTATTCTTATTATCATTGTTATTATTATTATCATTATTTTAATTATTAATATTATTAGTATTATTATTATTAGTAGTATCATTATTACTATTAATATTCTTATTATTATTATTATTCTTATTCTTATTATTATTATTATTATTCCTCCTCCTCCTCCTCCTCCTCCTCCCCCTCCTCCTCCTCCTCCTCCTCATCCTCCTCCTCCTCCTCCTCCTCCTCCTCCTCCTCCTCCCCAAGCCCCCCTCATCATTCCCCCATCCCTGCTCCACCTTCCCGCGCTCCAACGGCACATACGGTAGAGGGAAACAATTACTGAACACTCCCCCCAAAAAACTCAATGTTTCACGCGAGACTGCGGTCGCAGTGCATCTCATCCGACCCACCGCCAACTTTGAACATTGGGGGGAGGGGGAGGCGTTGACAAATGAATGCGGGAGGAGTGTTCGCCAATTTGTTCCGAGGCCTGTGGGTATGTTGCCCGGCACGCGGCTACCCTCGAACTGATTGGGGCGCAAAAATACAGGAAAAAGGTACACGGGAAAATGTTCGAGGGGAAGGCTGGGGGGGAGTCGTCTCAATCACTGCGAAAATCAAACCGTCAACCGTGAACGTACCCCGGACTGACTCTGACAGGGGCAAGTCGAACTTGACACTTTGCTTTTCGACTTATACGACGAACCACGGCGAAGGCCAACTGACACCGACGACGTCCAGGCGCCAAGCAAGAAACGGCCAAAACGGCTGCACGTCACCGTGTCTAGCGCCCCCCCCAACGGCCCCGGGGCACCCCGGAGGCGCCTCGCGCACCCCACCCCATGTTTCACGCATGTTTCGTACCACTCGTCCCAGCACCCCTGATTTTTCACATGTTACTCGTATCACTCGTAAGAAAAAGAAAAAGCTCATGAATATTAGTTTCTTTCTACGAGCGTTACGAGCAATATGTGAAAAAGAAGGAACGATGGGGCGAGTGATACGAGTAATACGTGACAAATAAGGCGCGGGACGACTCGGGCGCCAAAACACTAAAAAGGAAGATATATACATACAAATGTACACATACAGATACATGTATACATATATATATATATATATATATAATGTTATATATACATATATCATTATACCATAACGGCATCGCAGAAATCCTCAACGGCAGAGCAGCTCGGCCAACTCGCAAATGACGGGGCAAACTAAAAAATGAAAGGGGCATGTTGCCCGGCACGTGGCTACCCTCGAACTGATTGGGGCGCAAAAAATACAAGAAAAGATACACGGGAAAATGCTCGAGGGGAGGACTGGGGGGGGAGTCGTCTCAATCACTGCGATAATCAAACCGTCAACCGTGGACTTACCCCGGACTGAGTCAGACAGGGGCAAGTCGAACTTGACACTTTGCTTTTCGACTTCTACTGACCACCTACCAGACCACCCCAACCCAACCCGAAGACCCGAATTTCGGGTTGGGGGGGGTATGGGCTCCATATGTGTTTTTTCGATGTTCCCGGACCCCCCCCCCCACTGGAAATGGAGGGCAAAATGAGGCCTTCGGGTTGGGTTGGGGTGGTTTGGTGGGTGGTGATCTACGACGAACCACGGCGGCGGCCGACTGACAACGACGACGATGTCCGGGCGCCAAGCAAGAAACGGCCAAAGCGGTTGCACGCTGTCATGTCTAGAGCCTCCCCAACGGCCCCAGGACCCCCCGGAGGCGCCTCGCGCATCCCATTCCGCGTTTCGCGTATTGCTCGCATCACTCGCCCCAGCACTCCTTATTTTTCACATGTTACTCGTATAACTCGTAAGAAAAAGAAAAGAGCTCAAGAATATCATTTTCTCTCCACGAGTGTTACGAGTAATACGCGAAAAATAAGGAGTGATGGGACGAGTGATACGAGTAATACGCGACAAATAAGGCGCGGGACGACCCAGGCGCCAGAACACGAATAAGGAGGATAGATAGATACATACAGATGTACACAGAAAAATACATATATATATATATATATATATATACATACATGAATAAAAGTATATATCTATATACATATACATATACACATATCTCAATATGGTATCGCAGAAACCCTTACCGGCAGAATCGCTCGGCCAACTCGCAAATGACGGAGCAAACTAACATGAGACGTGGGTATGTTGCCCGGCACGTGGCTACCCTCGAACTGACTGGGGCTCAAACATACAAGAAAAGATACACGGGAAAATGCTCGAGGGGAGGACTGGGGGGAGTCGTCTCAATCACTGCGACGATCAAACCGTCAACCGTGGACTTACCCCGGACTGAGTCAGACAGGGGCAAGTCGAACTTGACACTTTGCTTTTCGACTTTTACGACGAACCACGGCGGCGGCCGACTGACAACGACGACGACGTCCGAGCGCCAAGCAAGAAACGGCCAAAGCGGTTGCACGTTGTCATGTCTAGAGCCTCCCCAACGACCCCGGGACCCCCCGGAAGCGCATCGCGCATCCTACCCCATTTTTCAGGTACGTTTCGTATCACTCGTCCCAACACTCCTTATTTTTCACATATTACTCGTATCACTCGTAAGAAAAAGAAATGAGCTCCAGAATATCATATTCTCGCCACGAGTGTTACGAGTAATTTGCGAAAAATAAGGAGTGATGGGACGAGTGATACGAGTAATACGTGACAGATAAGGCGCGGGACGACTCGGGCGCCAGAACACTAAAAAAGATGGTACATACATATAGATGTACGCATACATATACATGAATATATATATATACACATACATACATACATATACGTATACGTATATACATATATATACACACCTATATACATATATGTATATAAATAAAAATAAATAAATACATACATACATATATCTATATATGTGTATATATATGTATGTGTATATATGTATACACACATGTATATCATAATGATATCGCAGAAATCCTTCCAGGCAGACTCGCATCAGCGGTTTGGCATCGTCGATCCCTGGCCTTGGCCTGACGGCTGCCTCGCATCCCTGAGGCAACTCGCATGGCCATCCCTTTTGGGTGGGTTGGTGGGGACACGCGAAGCGGCAATAGAAGAAAACAACACAGCATAAACATAAACTGTCGACGGTCCGCGCGGATTTCTTGGATCTCTGCGTTGGGCCCCCCTCCCAGGCGCACGGAGCGCGCCAAAAGGCGCTCCAGCGCACTTCCGAGAAATCCGCGCGGAGCGCCCAAAGCTTGTGCTTACGCAGTCTTCTCTTCTTCGGGTCCAGACTTGCTGGCTGTGCCCCTGACGCATGGGAGAACGAGCAAGAGGGTGGAGCCTTCAGTGCCTTGGGCAGACGGGGGGGCGACGGCAGAAGCCCAGAGGCCCCCGGACAAGTTGAAGAGCCTGGCCGGGTCCGTCGCGTCGAGGTCCTGGGACCTGAGCCAGATCTGAACCCACTGGTCGTCGCAGATCCTCGGGAGGATCGGAGGGGAAACGATCGCGGGGGCGATCCCCGGGAGGATCCCGAGGATCCCTCGTGAGGATCCCCCATGAGGAGGTGAGGGAGGATCCCCCCCGAGGGTCCCCCATGAAAATCCCCTCAGGGAAAGGATCCCCCACGAGGATCCTCGGGACGATCCTCGTGGGGGGGGGGAGGCGACGAGAGGGTGACGGAGCAGGAGGGCCCCCGACCCACCTGCTTCCCCCGCCCATTCCCCCCTCGCCCGCTGCCCCCCCTCACATCCCTCGCATGTCCTCAACCACTCGTTGAGGTCAACGGTACCATCGCTGTCTTCGTCCGCCTCGCTGAAGAGGCGCCTCATCTTCTTGATGTGCGCCCTCTCCCTGCGACAGGTCTGCCTCACCATCAGCGCATCGTCCAGCGCGGCCGCCTTGAACGTTTCTTGGATGAATACTCCATTTATGATTCCTATGATGGCGAATCCGAGTACCATCTTGTGCACTACAGAATAGATCCGCCTCCTGCCCCGTTGACACGCTGGGGCGCGGCAGAATGCCCACGGCTGTCTGGTAGGGTTTCTATATTGTTTCTCATAGACAGCGTGCCGGAGCGAAGAGCGCTGGCGCACAATGCGCACAGGGGTGTTTGTGCCGAGCAGCGCTTGGACAGCAGAGGTCCAAAAGGGATCCAAAGGCAAGAACAAGAGCCCCGCACAAGGCGCACAAGGTCTCCCGCACGAGGCCTTTACACAAGACTCGCTTTCTACAAGGCGTCCAACATGCACAGTGGCTCCCAATACGGCCCAGGCAAGCTGCCAACATCGCCAGGATGATCTAACAATGTCCATTGCGGCCATCGATGACCCGAATACGCCCCCGATGGCCTCAAAACTCCAATCTGCCCGAGAAACATGTCAAACAGCCCAGGAGGGCCCCAAAAGAACCTCAAGAACGCCCGTCCCCGGATCCCCCCTGGGACCGCTCCAGGCACCCCCCCAAGGGAGAAGAAAAAGGACCGGAAGAATCCAGGAGGGAGGTGGCCACAGAACCGCGAAGATCGCCGAATCCGTAGCCCCCAGGATCGGCGGCACTGGCCCGAGGCCATTACAATACAATTACTCCAATGGGGCCTTCACGCTCTTCGAACGTATGCGAACAGCAACAGACAACCCCGAGGAACCCGCTCTGACGCCGAAAGGGGACAAGGGAGGGAGGAACACTAGGTTTCTATGGCAATGGAGGCGGGGTCCGTCGACAGAGTGCGACCTCGGCCCCCTTCCAAGGGCCGCGGGGTGCCCCGTCCATCCCCGGCGCGAGAAGCCGACCTGAAGTCCGCAAAACGCGCCGTTTCGTGTCACCGTACAAAAGGGCGAGCAGGACAGGGCGAGCGGACGCCAGGGCGCACCGTGCAGGGCGGCGAACGAAAGCAGAAGCCGCGGCCGCGCGCCCGAGGCGCGGGCGCGACCGCGAGGCATGCGAGAGGGCAGGCGACGGGACGGGGGCTGTCTGGGCCGGAAGGCAGTCTAGCAGGAACGGCCCCACTCCACGCGACTCCGCCCAAAAATTATCCCTCGTGGCGAGCGACTTCCGTTGCTTCACCACGCATCCCAGCTTCCACTCGCAATCTAAAGGGGTTGACCTTGAGCGCCGCGTTGTCCTCCGCGACTACCGCGTGCCACTCTCTGTTGCAAGGCGCCCCGTTCAAGATCGCCACGCACCGCGGGCGGAGAGGGAAGGCCACCATCCCGCGCGAAAGCAAAGTAAGCCCCCTGCCCGCACATGATACCCCGGGGGTCTGTCCCACGCGGCCCCATTTGCATGCCCCCAGTGAATGACGAACCCGTTGGGCATCCAGCCCCCCGCTCTGCTGCCTTGGAATGCCCCCCTTGTTTGGGGTGCTCTGGCACCCAGTAACTAGGCGAGGGGCGTCCAAGTGCAACAGCCCCCCCCCCCCGGATCCCACCGCAGCCGCCCACTCTCTCTCGGCCCCGTCGGGCGCCGGTTCCCCCGCGCCCGCGCGCCGCAGCCGCCAGGCTGGGGTTCGGGCGCCCTCTCCTCGCGATCCAGGCTGGGGCCTCTCGGCGCCGCGCCCGCCTGCGCGCCCGGGCGCGGCCCCCCCGGCCCCCCCAACTGCAGCGCGCGAATTCGCTCGAAAGCCTGCTGGGCGAGCATGTAGTGATTGCGATATCGCCATCCTGTCCATGCCCCGAATAGCAGCGGACCCCATGGTTGGGCCTGCCGTTCGGGGCGGGATCCCCCTCTACATGGCGGAACCTGACGCTTGCGGTTGCCTTCGATGGGTGCCCACTGATGTTGTCGAGGCGAACATAGTGAGCTTGCCCCCGCCCGGGGTTCGCGCCCTTCCAGTCGTCTGGGGCAGCGTCCGACGCCCTGTGGGCCGACCAGAAAGATGGCCCCCCATGGCGCGTGCTGGGGCGCAGGAAGCACCAAAGCAACTTTTCGACCTGCCTCTCGACGCAATCCGGAAAAACGGGGGGGGGGCGAGGAGCTCCAATCCGCACGTCGCGCGCAGTGTGATGGGGGCCTTGGGCTCGGGGGCCTCCTGGTCTCCAGAGCGCGACGATCGCGACGAACGCCCCTGCGCATCGCTGTCCAATCTCGACCTCCTCGGACGCGGACGAGTCCCCAGTCGTCAGGCCCTGGCGAGGCTGCCGCGGCGGCACCGAGAGCATCTGGTGGCGGGGTTCCCCGCGGGCGAACCTTCGCCGCCCTGCCGCTCCCCAGCGGTCTGGCCGACGCCTGGCTGAGCGGGCGCGGGGTCCTCTGCCCCCGCGATGAGTAGTGCTGACCCCCCAAAATGGTTGGGGCCGCCAATTGCGCCTCTCCCCCGTCGTCGCCCAAGTGCCCCCCGCCCCCCCCCACGTTGCAACAAATGGCTTGCGCCTTAGGTTCCCAATGACCGGGCAGATGCCCCCCCTCCCCCGTGGGCACCCACTCCAAGCCCGGCGGCAGATCGGGCTGGGGCGCTCTCCCTTGAAGGCGTAGACGTCCCCAGCCCTCGGGGGGGCGCCCCCTCGCATACACCTCTGGGCTTTCCTCCCTGAGATATCTGGGCGTCTCTCCTATCCCGCGGGCTTGGTGGGCGGCTCCGGCGCTGCTTCAGCCTCGGTGGGGCCCGGAGGGTTTGGCCCGCCCGCAATTTCAGTCTTCGGCGATGGCCTTCCCTTCAAGCCCTGAATTTCTGGCGCAAGCCAGACCCCCCCCCCGCCGCATCCTTCTTGCAGCTGAAGACCACCTAACCCTCGGGGTTCACGTGCTCCACTGCAGCAAAGAACCAGCATCGGTCGTGGACGCTGCCGCACTCTGCCTCCTTGCGCGCGGGATAGGTGCGCTGACACTGCCGGTGCACTGGAGCCCCCTTGCGGTTCGGCTCTGGCCCCTGGGCCTCCGACCCCGCGGGCGCCAGGGACAGTTGCCCTTTGTCATTGCCCCCTTGCTCTCCCACTGGTGGCCCCGGGTTCCGCGGCGCAGCGCTATCCCCGCCAGAGCCTATCTTATCGTCGCCGCATTCCGACGACGGGGCTGGCTGGCCCCCCTCAGGGCTGGCCGTCTCCTCCGCAGCGACTCCCTGAACCCATTTACCAGCGGCGGCGAGTTCTGCGCGTCCCTCCGCCAGCCACCTCTCCGCCGTGACGCCCGCCCGAAGCTCCTATCCTCGAGTGAGGTTTGCTCCGAGCGGGCGGCGGCGCGGGCGGGGTTGCTGCCTGGGGGTCGTTCCCTCGCCAAGTCTCCGCTCTCCGCTACATCGGGGCTTTCATACTTTCATTCAAACACAATGCCCAGCCAACACGCGTTTACAAAACTTGAACCGCGTTGAAACGGGAAGCGGCAGCATGGTTCGCCTGAACCTCACCACGCGGCGCTGGCATCCCCCTCAAGACGAGCAAGACGTCCCCAACCCTGGGGGGGCGCCCCCTCGCTTACACCTCTGGGCTTTCCTCCCTGGGTTATCTGGGAGCCGCTCTTCTTCCGCAGTCTTGGCGGACGGCTCCGGCGCTGCTTCAGCCTCGGGGGGGCCCGGACGATGGCCTTCCCTTCAAGCCCTGAATTTCTGGCGCAAGCCAGACCCCCTCCCCGCCGCATCCTTCTTGCAGCTGAAGACCACCCAACCCTCGGGGTTCACGTGCTACACTGCAGCGAAGAACCAGCACCGGTCGTGGACGCTGCCGTACGCTGCAGTAGTGGCGGTAAGAAAGCCAGGAAGACGGGCGCTGGCCCCGCCCAGGCCCGCACGGCGGTGTGCGCAGCGGGGGCACGCGGGATCGGGGAGGCACCTCCTCGCGATAGACAGTTTTCTCTGGCTCGGTGGCCGGAGCCAGGAGGGGGGGGAACAAAGGACAGGAGACGCACCAACACTCCAATGGTAAGTGGGGCCTGTCCTCCTACAGGGGAAGTTTGGACGGAATGTAAATATATATATATATATATATATATATATGTGAAAAATTACCCCCAAATGGTCAAAAAATACTTTAAACAAATCGTCCCCTGAGTATTCTTTACTATGTCTGAATATTCCTCCTGTAGAGGGACGTGCCCGACTGAACTCCAATGGGGCTTTGACGCTGCTCAAGAAACGCACAAGCGACAACATCTGGGTTTCCGCCAGCTCAGGGAGGCCAAGAAAAGCCTTCAAGATGGCCTGGAGACGGCCCACGGCCCAAAGTCGGCCTAGGAGGGTTTCAAGCTGGCCCAACCCCAAGTTCTCGGCCCAGGGGGTCATCAGACGACCCTCAAGGTCCACAAAACCGCCCGAAGACGACCCAGAGAGCCCCCCCCAGACGGAGCCTCAAAGCACCCAGACGCCCAACGAGCGCCCCCCGACGACCCAGCGAGCCCCCAAGAGCCTTCATTGCGCCCCCAAGACGCTGCAAAGAGGCCCGCGAGAGGCTCTGAAGACTCCCAAAAAGCACCCGACAGGCCCCCAAAGCCCTCAAGAGACCCGCCGTGTCACACGTGACGGCCTCCCGCGTTCCTTCGAATAGTCGCCACCCAGAATGATAGACTGTCACGGTGTCGGGACTTGCCGACTTGCCGCAGGCAGCTGGATAAACAACACCTCGTTCACTTTCTCCGTCAGCACCCTTGCCGGGGGTGCCCAATTTGCAAGGGTAAACTCGAACATGGTGAGGAGTGCGCGGGAAAAACTTCCAAAATACTCGAAGACCAATCGTTGCTCCTCGGCCTGGTCCTCTTGGAAATACCATTCGAGAAGGGCCTGATTGACAGCCAGCGCTAATTCGCCAGCCCAGCGGACCAAAGGCGTGCTAAGATCTCTGGTGAGAGGTTCGCTCGTGGGGCGACCCCTGGCAAGGTCCCAAAGAACTCGCAAGAAATTTAGGTATGGCATGTCGATTCCCAAAATCCTAGATTGGGATTATTGAGATGTGCGGGATCTCTCCGCCTCAGCCTCACCCATTCCCGCCTTCTCCCTTCCATACTCCGAGTCGCTCATACCCAAATGAACTTAGTCAGACTCACGTCCACTCGTGCTCATCTTACTCACACGCACACTTACGCACACTCAGTCGCTCATGTTTCAGATCACTCAATCTCAGACTCATTCAGTCTCAGACTCACTCGATCCCAGACTCATTCAATCTCAACTCCACTCACAGTCAGACTCACACACGGTCAGATTCACTAAGTTTCAACTTCGCCTCTATGAACACAACGATGAAGCAAGCATGGCACTCGAACATCCCAACAAGGTGCCGCCAGGGAGTAGCTAATCTACACGCCCGCGTCCAGATTCCAAGATGTCTCAAGCGGTTTGCGCGCTCGGTGCCCCCGACGCGTCTCTTTCGAGAACCTATGACCGCCTCGATGCAACACGCATAACTCTCGGGCATCCCAAGGACGAGCCACCAGGAAGTATGCCGTTTCCCCGTAGGGGCTCGATTTGTTGAGGATGTATCGAGCGGTCCGCTCGTTTCGTGCCCTCGACTCCTCTTAGCTTGAGGTCCTCATGATCACCGCGATGTGGCAGACATGGCTTTCGGACACCCCGAGGAGAAACCACCGTGAGGGAGGTTCGTTCCCCCGTCCCCGGGTGTGTCACTGCCGCGCCCAGATTGCCGGGATACATTACGCGGGTCGCTCGTTTGGTGCCCGCGCCCTGTCTCCTTCAGGAAACCTCATTGCCACCTCCATGAAAGCAAAGCAAAGGGCACCATTGGGAGGAGCCGCAAAAGGGTGTTTCATGCCCCCGTTCGCGCCCAGGCGATGGGGATGCCTCGGGAAGTTAACCGCTCTCCGCGATGCTGCACACATAGCGCTGGTGCACACTGAAAAGGAAACGCCAGGGGGATGTAACTATCCCTTTCGCGCCCAGATTGAAGGGATATCGTGGACGGCTCGCTCAAGTGGCGCCAACGACTCCTCTCGCTAGAGAACCATGAACACCACGATGTAGCAGACATAGCGCCTGGGCACCCCCAGGAGGAACAACTGGGGGAATTTGAGTTTCCCGTTCGCGCCCCGATTCTGGGGATATCTCGATCGTTCGGTTGATGCCCCCCACTCCTGTCACTTGAGAGCTTCATAGTCACCGCCCACAGAACAAGCAGAACACGGAGCACCCCGAGGAACCGCCAGGGGCGTTCACACCTGCCCGCTCGCGGCCAGATCGGAAGGACGCCCCAAGCTGAACGCCGGTTTAGGCACCCCCGACCTGGCGGCGCCCGCAAGGGGGGTGGGGAGAGGGGGGAAGGCTTCTTAGAAGGAGGCTGCTTCTTAGAAGGCGCCGGCTTTCCATCTATAGAGAATTTTGACATCCGCGCTCCCTGACCCACTCTAACAGGGGGTTGTTTCCTCTCTGTCTGACAGCTGGGACAGGCGCAGCGGCAGAGAAATCGGGCGCACCGTGCGAAGGCGACCCGCGCCTTCTAACAAGCAGGGGTGTTTCTAGGCCCCCCCCCCTCCCCCTACGCCACTTGCGCGTGGCCGGCCGACTTCCCTCTCCGTTCGGAGCCCCAAGATGACCCCGGCGCTGCAGGCACGACATGTGGGCACTCCAAGAGTAATCCGCCAGGGAGCGCTCAGACACCACAGGCTAAAACACTCTCACGCAGACGCTCACAGCGGGAGAGGCCTGGAATGAGGCGCGGATGTGGAAACATGCGCGTCCAATCATACTCTCCTCGTCGCGGCCCTCAGGACCCCCAAGACAGCCCCAGGATCGCCTCGAGGGAACTCCAAGAGAGCCCAAGAGCAGCCCAGGAACGGGGATCAGTTGGTGGCAGGCCCCATGCTAGCCCCGAGCCAAGTCCAAACGGCCCCCAGAAGTTTAAGAGGGTTCCGAAAAGTCCCCAGAGCGCCCCACGGGAGGCCAAGAGAACCCCAGGAGCGGGGATCAATGGGTGACAGACCCAAAGACAACCGCAAGTGGCCCCAAAATAGCTCCGAGGTGGCCCAAGACAGCCCCCAGGAGGCCCCCAGCAGGCACTAATTAGTGAAAAACACCCTGCAAATCAAAAATTAATCACGTCCTGTGGGCTTCTCTGGCCTCATGATGTTTCCAACATCGCCCAATAAGGTTGCAAGTTGGCACTGAAGCTGGAAAGGGCTCCGCGAAGGCTCCGAAGACTCACAAGTGTACCAAGAGATGTGCCTTGCAGAGCGTCCGTAATGCCCCCAGACCTCCATTTGGCATGGCATGATCTCGGATTCATAAGCGGCAGGCCCCAAGACGCCCCGAAAACATCCCCGGCGTGACTCATCTACACCCAAGGCGGCCAAGAACGGTTCAAGACAGCACCCAAGAAATTCGTGGCAGGCTCAAATATTCCAAACAGCAAAATTTAAATTATCATGGATTGCTCCCCGTTGCAACCCGCTGGGCTTCTGAAGCCTCAGCTGGCTTCGACATCGCTCAAGATAGCTCGAAGCGTAGCCCAGAAAAGCTGGAAACAAGAGCCCCGACAGAGCTCCGCCAACGCACAAGACAACAAGACACAGACACGCCTGAAAGCAAAGAACGTTGGGAACCACAACGAGGCCCCAAATGGCCCACTACAAAACCCAAAAGGCCTTTGCGAGCCCCCAAAGGCCCTCGAATTCCCCTACGGGCCATCGAATTAATACCTGACGGTTCCGAAAATCTCAGAAGCTCGACTGACTACACAGACACACGCACACAAAAAAATTGGCGCCGCGGCCGCGCGAACGGCGGCGCGCCGTAGGTCACACACATACACACACACGCGCGCGCGAGTACATACGTTCATCTATATGTGTATATATGTACATATGCCCACACACACCCGTGATCCACCTTATCGCTTCTTTAATGCCCCACTGATTATGTGGTGACCTTCTGAAATGGATGTTCCACAACTGCTTTTCACGCGCGAGGTTCAACGTGCGTTCGCAGCGCCTTAAAGTACCTACGCGGCTGAGTATCAGCACAGAGCCCGCAGCATCTCACCCGCGCGCACCCACAGAGCCTGGCCTTTTCTCCTAGCACGTCCACTGAGCAGAACGAATACGTCTCTCCATGGATATGTCGTTGACCTTGCTCGCGCGCCTGCCCAAGTGCATTCTCAAGTGGGACCAGGAGCGATCGACGGTCTGCGTGCCTGTTTCGGCGAAAAGGTTATGCCCGTCAGGAAGGATGTGCTTCTTTATCTCCGAATATGTTGGTTTCACCCATGCGAGGGCGTTATTGCGACTCGTCTGCTTCTTCAACCCCGCGCCGACTTTCAAGTCCTGGCAGACTTTCAACTTCTCTGCCTTCAGCGCCGCCGCGGTCTTGACGAGCTTCGCCCCCGCGGCCCCCCGCTGCTTGTTCTCCTCCAAAGGGGACGCAACCAGGCGACAGTTGGACGACCCACCAACAAATAAAATCACCACGTTGATAACATCACTTTTTGGGTGAATGATGGATGTCGCCCGATTGCGCCCGCGAGCCTCTAGGTACATATTATTCCAGTTGTTCGCCTGCGCCCACGCCTGTTTACAGCCCGTGCGGAAGAGGTTTGCATCGTCGCGGGCTGTCTTGGCGCTGCGCATGTGCTGGTTGGACCGCCTCCTGCGGAAATGCGCAGCGAACATGCAAAGTGGACGTATTTTTCACACAACACACATATGTGTGTATATATATATATATATATATATATATATATATATAAGTTTTCGAAGCAGAGCCACAAAGCTCCGCAGGGTGTCCGCTTCGCCTTTGTAGTTTTTCGCCGCCTGCGCAAGCTGGCGCTTCAGCTTGGCGGCGGCCACGCGGGCGCCCGCCGCCATCGGGCGCCGCGTGCAGGGCTGGAGCAGGAACTGTTCAAGGCGTTTTTGTTGCCTTGTAGTCGGCGCTCTGTTCTAGCTTCGCCGCGTAAGCTTTCGTACCCTTTCTAGGGTTCCCCATCTTAGCCGATTTGAGCCGAAACCTCGGCGCGGCGCGACAACGACCTGAAGGGGCGCATGATGAGAATCAACAAGATGAGGGAGCTCCAAAACACAACGAAAACGATGCCGACGAGGTCCAGGAAGAGCAGGAGGAGCAGGAGAGAGGAATACGATGAGAGAGCGTACTAATACAGAAATGTGGCGGTGAGAATAATGCAGAAGGGCTCGGGCAACGATGACAAGGGCATACATAAAGTCATGACGAACCACACGATTCACATAATAATGGAGAGTAAACAACATTAACACAAATATGATGAGCAAACTGATGGCACATGGACGCCACTCAAGAGGAAGTCCATCAAACAAACTGTGTTGCAATATGATTACAACCAATTGTGTTTTTCTGCATTTCTTCTATTGAACCAATTGTGAAATATGTAGACGCCGCCAGAACTAACTTATGATCATGCGCTATACGACACGTCACAAACGAAGCCAAATTCCCCACAAAGGAATTCAATGTGTAACCAATTTACAAATTGCTTTTGATTGTGGGGAATTTCAAACAGCAATGCCGTGGGGCCGCGGAGGCTTACCACGAAAACAAGACAAAATAAAAACATGAAAAGCTGGAAAAACGTTTTGTTTATACAAGGATCTAAAAAAAAGGCTGACAATCACAGGTGCTCCTCATTTACACAGCGTGTTTCCCGTGTTCCTGGTTTTCCTGTTTTCCTGGTAAATCCCCGCGGCCGCACGGCAAGCCCCTTCAAATCCCCACAATTAAAATCAAGTTGGAAAGCCCTACAATCAAATTCAAGTTGCTAATCTCCACAATTAAAATCAATTTGGAAAAGCCCCCAATCAAATTCAATTTGAAATTCCCCGCACAGGAGTTCAATGTGTAACTCATTTACACCTTGATTTTCATTGTGCCGTGGGGCCGCGGAGGCTTACCAGGAAAACAAGAAAAACAGGAAAACATTAAAAACGTTGGGTTTCCGCATGGAAAAGCAATAAAACTTGTTTAAAAACAATTGACCATCACAGGTTTTCCTTGTTCTTTATATTTTTCCATGTGAAAACACACAGCTGTTCCTGTTTATCGTGCTTTTCCTGTTTTTCTTGTAAGCCTCCGCGGCCGCACGGCAAGCCCCTGCAATTCCCCACAATTAAAACCAATGTGCAAAGCCCTATAATCAAATTAAATGTGTAAACCTCCACAATTAAAATCAATTTGAAAAGGCCCACAATCAAATTCAATTTGAAATTCCCCACAAAAGAATTCAATGTGCACTCCATTTATAAATTGATTTTCATGGTGGGGAATTTCCAGAAGCAGTGCCGTGGGGCCGCGGAGGCTTACCAGGGAAACAGAAAAACAATAAAAAACAGTAAAAACGCTGTGTTCCACAGGGAAGAACCGGAAAGACTTGTTTTTTGTTATTAAAACGAAGCTGGCAGTCACATGTGTTCTTGGTGTTTTCTGTTTTTCCATTTGAAAACACAACGTTTTTCATGTTTTGTCTGTTTGTCCTGTTTTCCTGGCAAGCCTCCGCGGCCGCACGGCAAGCCCCTGCAATTCCCCACAAGTAAAACCAAATTGGCAATCCCAACAATCAAATTCAATTTGTATATTTCCACAATGAAAATCAATTTGAAAAGCCCCACAATCAAATTCAATTTGTAATTTCCCACAAAGGAATTCAATTTAAAACCCATTTACAAAACGAATGCCGCTCAGATAAGAAGAAAAGAGGGGGACCATCGATATATATATATACATGCACACATGCAGATATACATACATGCATACATTAACCCCAAACCTTCACAGGAATGAACGTTTCCTTTCGCGTGCAATGGTATGACTCATCGTGGTCTTAACCTCTCACTCATGGCACGTGCCAAAACACTCGAAAACATACACTGGTATTGCATGGGCCTGCGGAGTGAGCGAAGCGAAAGCATAACGCGTGCAAAACCAACAACAGAGAGAATGACCATGCTAGAATCGAACCGCTTCCTTTGAGCGCAGTTGCAATGAGGTATAGAGAATCGAATCTATGGTTGTTCACATAACGGAACAATCGGAACAACCGAACCAACCGCGATAACCGGAGAAGACGCAACATCTGTGCATTGATGGTCGTGCCGAGATTTACGCGACCATACGCCCACATAACCACCACTGCAAGATCGATCAAATTCCAACAGTCACGAACAAACTGTGAACGGTGAGCTAGAATTCGCAAACCAACCTCGAGCGAGAAAAAAACTCCGAATGCCCATTCACACGTTTCGAATACTTCTTCAGCGAAGGGCCACACATCATATGAAAGGCCACGTGCACTCTCATGGCCAGTCCAGACAGCCACATCAAAACCGTGGTACTGCGACTCCAGAGCCATGACAAGCCCGTTCAGGACGATCACGCCAGCAGCCAACATTTCGAATCCTGGATGAACCACGAGTTTGTACACGCAGCCTTTTGCCGCCAAGGTCTTCTCCCGCGACTTCTGCCGTCGAAAAGTGCTACTGAACCCTCGGGCCAAGCTCTTCCGGGTCCCTTCGTGGCTGTAAACCGACAAATACGATTTGGTACCCGATCTGTTGGTGGCCATCGACGCATCGGGCCTCCCGCGCTCCGTCGAACAAGGGGACCACCGGCTGTGCAGGCTGGTGATGGAGGCGACCCCTGGCTCGGTAACATTGGTGGCGGCACCTCCTGGCCCGCTGCCATTGATGTCGAGTTTCGCGCTGACATTGCTGGCGGGTCTGGCAGACTGCATTCCCACTGGCAGAGCTGTCGCATGTCGTTTGCCGGGCGTGTCTGCACAGGAGTCGTTCCTTTCCTGGCACGTAGCTGCCAGTCTATCGTGCAGTTTCTGGACCTCCTCCTTGAGGCGCGTGACCTCCAGATTGTGAGCAAGCTTCGCCCGATCGATCAAAGAGCCAAAGGTGGTACTTTCATAGGTATGAACAGGGCTGTCAGCATCTGTCCCACAACCTGTCGGAGCATCCATGCCGGGGACCAGCGCGCGTCACTCCGATGCTGAAACAGGGCCGACCAGAACGGGATCGAGCAGAGCTCCGTTAGAAGCCAACTGCGAGCGAGTGTCTGCCTTTGGCTGCCTTTGGCCAGAGTGGATTGGGCCACGACTGCTGCGGACAAGCTGTTCGGTAGGGCCTTCCGCCTCCTCGGTACATGTTTTTGTTTGCTCCTCGGTACTCTGGCCTTTCCGTCTCCCCCTGCCCTCCTCCTCCTCCCCCTCCTCCCTCTGGCGGAAAAACGGCTCCCAGGGGAAAGACGGCTCGTGGAAGATGTATGTTTTCATCCGGGCTTCCAAGGCCTTCCAATGTCCCTCCCGCGACCCCGGGACCGTCGAGGATTCGGCAGGTTCGTGTCGCCACAACCCAGGCGTTGGTTTATGACGCCGCGCAGGGCGTTCAGCTCGGTCGGCGGCTTGTCGATCGCCAGTGTGGCGGATTCTGGACGACTGGCCTTGAACGTCCGCGGCGGGGTCGCAGCGCGTCGGCACGACGCACACCTGCCGTACCCACAAAGAGGAGCTGGCCCTGGAGAACGCCCCAGGGCTGCAGGCGGTCGGGGGGTCCTAGCCGGTTGCAGGCAAGCCAAGCCCGGCGCTCACGTGTGTTGAAAATTGGCGGCGTCGTTCTGCGGAGGGAGGAGAAGCAAAAGGAACGAGACGAAGGGAATTGAAGTACAGCCAACCCGTAGAGTAAGGATGCGCGATAAGGATGCAAGAGCATTGGACGCCCATTTCGAAACTTCTCGAGCGGGGCGCGGCAAACGGAAGTGGCCAAGGATGGACCGAGGAGGCAAGGATGCAAGGGTACCCTTGGGAAGGTCGCCCATTCTTCCCATGCGGGCTGATTGTGACAACCAATGCTAAAGGCAACGTGCCGTGCACACGAAAGGCCCAGGGTTGCCTAGGCCTCCCACGGCGGCGCTGGTGTCCCAGACTGACTGGAAATGTCTGCACAAGGCACACAAACCAAAAATGTCAGAGGATAGCGAACGGGGAACGCTTCGATCTTCTGGTCTGCAGGTCGCGCATCGGAAATCCCCCGCGCGCTCCAAAACGTCTTGACTCCAAGCTATTGAAACAGATGCGTTCGGAATTCTGAAGATTCGCCGCAATCACTGTGCATGGAAGCTGCCAACGCGATTTATGTCAGCTTGTGAGCGTTTGTTTTATTCCGCATTTCGACATTTGGCGGAAAAGGGGGGGGATAGGAACGTGCGGGGCACATTGCAACCAGACCGGCCACTTCACAACCAGATTGAGCACTTTACAACCAGCATGAGTTTTCCTAAAAGCGCACTCTACAACCAGGCGAGTAAACGCACATGAGCGGCACATGTTCTTCAATGTCCGCAGTCTCCGTGGGTCCACGTAAGGGAGACTCTTCCCTCTCTGAAGCTCGTTGGCTGTAAAGTGACCCGTCTGAAGCGAGAACATGTGAAATGGCGGACTCCTACTGGGATCCAACAAGAATCCTCTTAGAATCCTATCGGCACCCTTCCCACCGGAATCCTGTTGGCACCAGATGAATCCCATTCATGGGTATCCACCAAGATTCCTCGATATGGGGCCGACGTGTGTCCTATGAGAATCCGATGGGGGCGCTTCCTATTGAAACCCGTTGGGGCCCTCTTTTAGTAGAAACGGATTGGAAACCCCAAGGACTTACCATCGAGAAACCTTCCTATTGGAATGCTGCGGGAAACGCACTGGGGGTATTGTATGGACACCTGGTGGGTATTCTTGTGGGCTCTCACTCGAAAACAATAGGATACGTCCTTCTTGAAATCCCATCAGAACCAAATTGGCGAATATGAAAGATATCGCATTGGAATACAATCGGAATCCATATTTTTCGACCCATGCGGGCATCTTGCTGTGATCCTACCCGGAACCAAGTGTAACTCAAAAAAACGTGTCCTCGTTGACTCAGATTGGGCCCCGAATGGCCTTCTATTGTAATCCTCGTGGTATCAAAAAGACCTATTGGAACCCAATTGAGATCCAATTAAGATCCTCCCGCTACAGGCTGGTTACAGGCCTGGGCGGTTTAAGTTGTTCTTTACACCAATGCCCTAAACCTACATCGTTTTTGGAGCTGCATAACCTCTGCCTGAAATCCCGGCCTTTTCTGGAAATAAAAAAAGAGAAAGCGTTCGCAGCAAAAAGACGGAGAGGAACACGCGCGCTCCCAGGAGAGCGGGAATGCGGCCAAGTGGTCGTCGATAAAAGTCAGGCCAACACATGCGGGTTACAGATTTGTTTTGCATCACAAGCATGCTTGGCCCTCGCGCCTCATGGTCTGGCTACGACGCAACCGTATGTGTTCGCATGTGCGGAAGCATGCGCACCCAGGCAAGCGGAGATGTGGCCAGAAGAGCATTGGAAAAGTTCTAACCAATACATGTGAATGTCAAATGCTTGCGCTTTGAATCAAAGACCATGTTTGTCAGCGCGCCTCATCGTATGAAAATTGCACGAAAACATTATGTTTTCAGAATTTCGAAAGCATGCACACCTTTGATGGCGGACATGTTGGCAAGAAATCGATGGTGAAGTTCTAGCCGACACATGTGGATCTCAATGTGTGTTTGGCCCCACAGACAACTGTAGCCCTCGCGCCTCATCGTTTGACACCCGCAAAACCGTATGTGTTCGCATTCGCGGTTGCATGTGTACCCAGGAAGGCGTAAATGTGGAAACGGAATCGACGGTAACAGTCTAGCCAATACATGTGGATTTCAAATTGCGGCTTTTTGTACCATGGACTATGTGTGCCCTCGCGCCTCATCGCCTGACAATCACGAAAACCGTATGTTTTCTCAAATGGGAGCATGCGCGCCGAGGAAAGCGGAAATGTGGCCAAGAAATCGGTGGTAACATTCGAGCCACTACGTGTGAATGCCGAATTGCTGCTTTAGGGCTCACAGACGACTTTCGTCCTCGTGCTTCATCGTCTGGCAATTGCAAAACCGCATGGTTTTGCATTCGCGGAAGCATGCGTACCCAGGAAGGCAGACATGTGGCAAAGGAATCGTTTGTAAAACTCTAGCCAACGCGTGTAGATTTCAAATGTTGCGTGTTGCTTCATAGGCCGTGTTTGTCTTCGCGCCCCATCGTCTGGCAATTGCAACATCGCATGGTTGTGCAATTGCGGAAGCATGCGTACCCAGGAGGGCGGAAAATGCCTAAGAAATCGTCGGTTTCATTCTGGCCAACGCATGCGGATTTCAAATGATAGGTTTGGCATCGCAAACAATACGTACATTCGCTTCGCAAAAGCTTCAGTGCGCTCAGGCGCTCGGAAGCCCCTGCAAAGCGCTCGGGCGCTCGGAAGCCTCTGCAAAGCGCCCAAGCGCTCATAAGCCAATGCAGAGAGCTCAGGCGCTCAGAAGCGTATGCAGAGCGCTCAGACACTCAGAAGCCTCTGCAGAGCGCTCGGGCGCTCAGAAGCCTCTACAAGTCCCTGCAGACCGCGCGCGCTTCTGAAGGCTGGTTGTAAAGTGGCCGTTCTGGTTGCAAAGAGCCCCGTCTGGGTTGTAATGTGATCGTTCTGGTTGTAAAATGGGCTGTTCTGGTTGTAAAATGGTCGCTCTCACAGGAAAACCAAGGAATTATGTCTGTTGCTGGCTTCAGAACAAACTATCTCGGTTTTAAGAGGACGATCGGGTTGTAAAGAGACCGAATCTCGGGGACAGGGGGGGGTATGGCTCTGGACCTCTGCATAACGCGACGGTTTGGAACCGTGCGGCCTCTGGGGGAGACCCCACCCGCCCGAAACAGGCGTAAAAAACGGCCAAGATCTACTTCATGCGGGGGGGGGGGAGCGCGCCGATCGGGAAAACAAGGAATCAAAAACGATGACCTTCTAATAACTAAGGTTTCTAAGTTGTTAAGCAGCTTTGGCAAAACATTCGCCCTGTACAAGAAGAGTGCCCTGGAGCGGCAAATGTTGGCGTGTGACCAACCGCGGTCAAGAGAAGAATGAAGGCAAATCCGTTCGAAATCAGTCCCGGGACCCATCCTCGGGTCCACTGTGTGCATATGTTTCAACCCAGATCCGTTTTCACGGTCAAAGGGCTCGAAAACGGCTCGTTTCAATCTTACATCTATGATAACATAGATAAAGAGATATATTCCTAGATCGGATAAACTCATCGAACCCAGCGACCACGCCCGCCCTTCCTGTTCGTCGGAAACAGTGCTCGGCGCCCGCAGACCCCGACAACCACAAACCCCAGGGTCAACGGCCCGATTCTCTGAGGACCCCTCTCCTCTTTGGCCGCCCGAAATGGATACGGACAAAAATGAGAACGATGTCCAACAACAAATGTCGTCCAAAACCGACAGCGGCAGCTGTTGGGCAGGCGGCCGCCTGTCTCAAATGGACCACGTCCGCGTCGTCACCGACAGCGAGCCGATCAAAGCTGGCAGAACCTGCTGTCGGTCTGTGCCTATTCTTGTCGTACCCATGCCGCTCGTGCCGACCTTCATGGCGACAGGGCCCCCGCACGACCTCCGCGCCGGCAAAGGCTGCGGCTCCAGTGGATGGCGCTTCGCCGCCGATATGCGTCGGCGACGCGGCGCCGAACCCCTCTGCTCGGGCCCAACTTGGGCGGCCCAGAGACTGCGGCAGTCTCGTGTCGTGACGGCTTCGGCGTCGGTGTCTCACGCCACTTGGATCGTTCAACATTGAACCATCGGCAGCTTCTCGTTCGCCAGGTCGTTCCATGTTAGTCGCTTCTGGGCCATTGGCGGCGTTCAACCTCGAACGCACGCGCTGGGGTCGCCGCCGCGTCTGCACGGCATAAACCGGCCCCACATGAGCGGCCCGGAGACTATCCCAGCGCTGACCGGACCCAGCGGGGTGGGCGTCGTGAGCTGCCGCAGAGACGACCACGACGGCGACCCCCCGACTCCATCGGGAGCCCGAAGATGGCCCCAGAACGCCGAGCACGACGAGCCGAACTCCGACCTGACTTTTGCTCGAAGCACTGGAGGTCTGGGCTCCATCGTCGCCGACTCCAGCAGCGACGGCGGTGCGGGCGGGGCTCCGCTGATCCTCGATCCTGGATGGATCAATGCTCAATCAATCGACGACAACGACTGATCGATCCTCGAACGATCCTCGACGACAGCCGGCGGTGACGGCACTTTCTTGAGCAGGGACCGACCGTCCAGGCATCCCTACTGTCAAGTTTTTCACTGCGGCAAAATAATAATTGTGGACGATTCCGCCGCCTTCAACTGCCCTGGATGCGAGATAGTGAAGTTTTGCAATTTTGGTGAATCACCAAGTGCCCTCGGTGCGTTCTCGATGTTTGGCTAGGAAAAGGCAGAATCATCGCTCGCCAGCGAAAACAGAAAGTTCGACTTGTTGGATTTGGCGGTGGCCTCGTAGACAATTGGCCCACAGTACAAAATAAGCATAATAAAGTAAGTTTGGAGTTCAGGCCTACCACGAAATGTTCCTAAACCACAGAATACCTGGATGACAAAACCAACATTCTTAGAACACGAGCCGATCGGTCAAAACAAGACCGCCTCAGCCAGAAATGTTCAACTAACACCTCAAGAGAGGGGGCGCGCAAACATGGACTAGCGATCCATGGATTTGGCGCGCGGTCGCCAAATCCACGGATCGGGGGAGGCGCCCCCCCCTGAATGCGGCCGGTGCCGCCTCGTTCGGCGGCGGACATCCGCGATTTAACATGAAAAGGGGGCCCGTAGCTAATCCACGCCCCCTTAATCCAAGTTTGCGATCGCCTGATAGAAGCGACGCAAGGCGCTTCGTCAATGCTCGACTTCCCGGGCCCCCGCGCGACCGCAGCGCCGGCAGCGGCCACAGCTCTGGCCGCCGAGCCGACAGCCTGCCTCCGGCGCACTGGGTGCGCGCCCGCGCGGGGGCTCCTGGGCCGCGCAGGGTCAGCGCTCTCGGACCGCGCGACACATCGGTCCAAGAGCGAGAGGAGGGAGGAGGGAGGAGGTGGAGGAGGAGGAGGAGGCGAAGGAGGAGGAGGAGGAGGAGGAGGAGGAGGAGGACAAGCTAGGTGCGCTCGCGTCAACATCTGACATCCTACCCCTCCCTCCCATCCCTTCCCATTGAGCTACTTCATTGTCCTCTCACCGAATCGAGCTTAGCATCTGACCCTGTTACCTAAGAGGGAAAGGAGGAGGACGACGGCGCGATGAAAACGAAGACGACGACGACGAAGACGACGACGACGACGACAACCACGACGACGACGACGACGGCGGCGACGACGACGACGACGATGAGGACGACCGGCGACGAAGACGACGACGACGACGACGCGACCGCGCCGGAGCGGCACCCGCGCCAGCTGCCCGCTGCCGTTACGCGCGTCCCCCACCCGGATTGAAGGACCGGAAAGACTCGGATTTTCAAAAACATAGATGAAAACCAAACTCCCGGGAATCCTGTGCGGAAAAGGACGCCGCCCAAAAGGGGGGGGGGGGCTTTCTGCGGCCCCAAAAATCAACGAATCGACACCGGATGTGTAATCACCTCCAATGTTTTTGCCGGGGATCATTTTCTAGATTTGGGGCTTCTTAAAAAGGATCGAAAACGTCGGCGCTGCAGCGGGAGCACGTTTTGGAACAACGAGAGGCGCAGAAATTGGGCCAGCGCTGCAGCGGGAGCACGATTCGGAACGAGCGGGAGCGCGGAAATGAGGCCAGCGCTGCAGCGGGAACACGATTCGGAAGGAGCGGGAGCCCGAAAATTAGGCCAGCGCCTCAGCGAGAGCAGCATAAGCATAACAAAAAAAAAAAAAAAAAAAAAAAAAAAAAAAAAAACTCCGGGGAATCCTGCGCGTAAAAAACAGTACGCGGGGGGGTGCCGAATATCTTCCGGACGCCATCAGGGGAAGTGGGAGAGTAGTATTCGTATTGTGTAATTGTGGAGGAGGAGGGGGAGGGGGAGGAGGGGGAGCTGGAGGGGGAGGAAGGAGGAGGAGGAGCAGGAGGAGGAGGAGTTTTTTTTTCCACCGCAAGCGCGCACACGGAATGTCATCGAGCACTGGGCACCGTGCAATCTAACATGCAAAGGACGAGGGAGGAGCAGCGGCAGGGGCAGGGCAAAGAGAAGCGGCGGCGGGCACTCTGCTCCGAGTGCACTGGATCCCTGGCGGGCGCGCGCCCCCCCACGGCACGCCGTCCAAAAGGGGATCACACACTCGAGCATCCTTCCCATGCCACACTCACTCCTCGGCTGACCGAGGGCCCAACCTACAGCGCAGCAGGCAGAAGCAGACAAAAGGGGCACGCCCCAAAAACGAGACCCCAACACACCGAACAAGGGAAACACGACAGCTGGCCGCCAAAGTGCCTCGAACTTCGTCGGGAACCTGAGGGCGAGAGGGGACCGCTCTCTCGCGCGGAGCGGCTGCGGGGGCGCCTCGAACTTCGTCGGGAACCTGAGGGCGACGGCGGGGCGCGGCAGAGGGGGGTGACCTCCTCCGCGCCAGACGCAACGGGTGTCTGGAGGCGCCACGGCTTGGCGTCGCGGGAAGGCCTGCCTACCCTACAGGAGCGACGCTCCATCGACGCTCGAGCGAACCAGACCGTTCCGCCCGTCCGAGAACCTGTAGCTCAGGGGCAGCAAGAGAGGCGGGGCAGGCAAGAGAGGCGGGGCGGCCGCGGGGCGGGCGGCGGAGAGAGGCGGGGGGGCGGCGGCGCGGCAAGAGAGGCACTCTCTCCCACGAGCCGTCCACCACAGCTGACAGCATGCCTCTCCCAACAGAATACCCGAAGCGGCGCCTCACCATCTTCACCTGCAAGCGGAGAGGGCCACAAAGAGCACAGAGCAGTGCCCCTAACCCAGGCGACAACACGGGGCCCTGAATTAACCAAGAGACGAGACTGAACGTAGGGAAAGCACGACAAAAAGAAAAAACCTCGGAAACCCAGTCAGCCAACCGAGAGACCCACCAGGGTCACATCTAACTCTGACAGCATCATGCATGGACCTATCCCTAGGGGGGCCACTGGGAAAAGGGGGGACAAAGAGGGGGGACACGGCCAACTCAGGAGGGGAGGGGCACGGCAGGAGGGGCAGGAGCGGCAGCAGCAGCATTCAGACGAAGCACACGTAACGCCTCGTTAAGCTTGGGGTGCCGACGGGACAATTGCCGAAGCCTGGCTTTAATAAGAAATTTCCCCGGCTGGGCCGAGCCAGTCCTGCGAGCGTCATGCGCAGCCAGAAAACAATCAGTTAGGGCACGCCCCACTAGGTCACGCGACCGCCCCCACTGTGGCCCCAGACAACAAAGAGTGAGGAGCCAGTCCTCACACGTCAGAGCAGCGGTCTAAGGCCTCAGAAGTCCGCCACGGGGGAATATGTCAATCAACCAAGCCTTCAATTTGGGGCACAAGCGATAAGAGATCATTTTTTTATTCCGGCCGGTAACGCTCGTTACCCGGGGGGGGGGGGGGGTCGTGCCCCCCGGGTAACGGTAACGCTTGGGCTGGGCGGGGTATGGCGAAGCAGGGGCGCTCTGCGATCGCCATAGTACGCGCGCGAGCAGCACTCTCTGCCTGAGAGCACCACAGTGGCTTGCGATTCGAGTACAAGCGCAAAGCCCGCCGCGTGGCCCCGGCACCACGCCCGCGCCCGCGCGCGCGACGACGATGATCGACGAGCGACGAGCGACGAGGCCGACGACGACGACGACGACGTTTGCCGCCTGTTTCGGCCTCCGGAGGCCGTTTTCGGGCGCCGTCGACGACGACGACGACGACGACGACGACGACGACGACGACGACGATTCGAGTACAAGCGCAAAGCCCGCAAGCACCAGCATCGCGCATGCGAGCGCCGCAATGGCCTGCGAGCGCCCACAGTGCGCCTGCGACCACCACACCACAGTGCGCATGCCTTCGGGCACCAGCATGTTGGAGGGGAAGACCGAGACCCCCCCCGCGCACGAGCGTTACCGTTACGGGGGGGGGGGGGGGGGAGAGGCCCGGGTAACGAGCGTTACCCCCCAGAGGATAAAAAAAAACAATCTCTAATGCCTCAGATCGTCGTCAGCCGCTTCCAGAGGACACCCAAACGCGCAGCCCACCACCGTGGTATGCAGACGACTGGAGGTACAGACTCCTCGGCACAGCACTCTGAGGACCCCCGTGACGAGGTGCATCGCGCTGTCCTTCTCAACTTTACGCATCCTGTGGGCAAGCACCTGAAAGTCAGCTACCGTAAAACGGTCAGGACCCACCCACTTGGACACCCTCTGAACCATAGTGCGGAGGGGAACAGTGGGGTCACGGAGCCCTCTGAGCTTGCGCATCGCTTTCTTCTGAAGGGATTTCTTGGGGATGGGTTCCAGGGTCGGGATCGAGAAGTTGCCCACTTCAGTCACCGTGGTCCTGATCCAGGAAGACTTCCACCAGGGCCAGCTCGGGCGAGCAGGAATGAAGTTATCGTCATCCAGGGAAACCGTCAACGCTCCATCTCATACTGGACAGCACCAATACTGGAGCAAGACATCAACACCCGAAACTCGATGGCCTTCGGAAAAAACAGTCGATGTCCAAACATTCTAGAGAGGCCCCCAACGATCGCATGCCCGCAAGCATCTCCCTTGAGAAGGCATGGCGGGGACCAACAATAATCACCTGTAGGGCCTCATTTTACGCTTTCCGAAGAGCCGTGGTCACTGGACAGAGTTGTAACTGGTATGCCAAAACCGACATGCAGTGCGAGTGGAAGAGGCGAATGGTCTGTGGAAGCCCCAGCCCAAGCCCACGAAGCCTCCGAACCGTCATCCAGAACTTGGGGATGGCGTTGCTCCATACTCTGTCCAAAGCCCCAGGCCCGAGCCAGAATCCCAAATATGAAACAGCGCGAACAAACCCGATGCGGTGGGACTCACTCCCCTTGGCTCGAAGATGGGCAACTAACCTATCAGGATCAAGCGAGCCGATCACCAATACCTTACATTTGGGAATGTTCAGCCCGAGTCCCACCGCATGTTCCAATTTCCGAAGGAGCGAGAGCGTCGGCTAGAGGTCAGTCAGGATGTTGGGAAGGCAGAAAGAGAGATCATCCGCGTAGGCTCTGATCCGAGGGACATGGCCATTGAGCTTGGCCCTCATCCGACGCAATACTGGGTCTAACGCATAAGCGAACAGAAGCATTGAAGCAGGATCACCTTGCCGCACACCACGCTCCACCGAAAACGCAATACCAGTAGTCCCCGGGAAGTTGGTACCCGCCACACTGCCACGGTACAACTCACGATAAAACACAACAAATCTCGCCAGGAACACCCATAGCCTCCAAGACCGCCAAGATCCAGGAGACGATCAGAGAGGGGAACGCAGCCTTAAAGTCCGTGAAAAGAATGCCCGAGCGGCCCCCACCAGTAAGCATCTGACGAAGACTCCACCATTCAATCTCAACCACGTTGTCAAGGAGCCCACGTCGCGCTACCCCCCCCCCCCACCACCACCACCACCACCACCACCACCACCACCACCCACGCTGGATCGGGTCGATCACTGTCGGGGCAACGCTGGAGGCCAATGGAGAAAGCGCCACTCAGGAGCTTCGCATCGGTATTCGCTAGCGTGGGAGAGCGAGTCTTATCAGGCGACCGAACAAGGGCAGCGGGGTTCTCGTCGTCTTTGAAGTCTTTGGGCGAAAAACACATCCTTCCTCGACGCACGCATGCCGAAACAGTACCCCCAAACGCCTGATACATCTCATCATAAACAGCGAATAAAACATCAGCAGCCCCCTCCGCTTTCCAGCACCCGTACGGAATGCCATCCTCCCCAGGGGCCGAGTGATGCTTAAATCGGACTCGCTCAATAAAATCGTCAACATCCAACTTCCAATGCGAGGGGTCCAACTGGATCGGCTGGGCATGGGCGAGGATTCCAGGCTATATGGTCCGATCAGGTTCCTTGGCAGCAAAAACCGCCTGCCAATGGTCACGAATGGCCTCAGCAGAGGCCGTCGGAGAATGGCACACCTGCCCAGAACTGTCCAGGATCCCAGAGTGCCCGTACCGCCGACGCATCTTGGACCAGGCCCGACGGAGGTGTTGCAAGCGTGCCATGGCCTTAGCCTTCGACTTCTCGTCATCCCCCCACTCGCCCATCGCCCGTTCCTCCGACTCATACCAAGCATCCTTTAGAGACTGCGCCAACGCACCCAGGCCAGCTATATCCAAGCATCTCTCACGACCAGGATCAAAGTACTGAAGCAACCGACGGTGCGCACGGATCGCACGCACACACTGGTCGAACCTGCTCATGCGCCACCCGCGGAAAGCCATCATAGCGAAGCGGAGCTTCTCACAATTCTCTTTCAGGGGCTTCGACCGAAGCCGGGCCTTGAACAGAGGGACCATCTGCCAGAAAATCTCCTTCACCCGAGCCAATTTCTCCCGAGGGGTCAAATCCTGGCCAATTTTCCATAATAGCGCTGGCACATAACTCATGGTAAAACACGATGTCTGGAAATCCACTTAGGAATCTGGGTGGGCAACGCTGGTGGCATTCTCAGAGCAACAGTCGCCACCGCGGGGACATGGCCGAACGAGGCGAAGGTCTTCACGGCATGTCCCAGGGCATTTACCGCCACTGCCAAATCATTCAAGACGGGGGCAGAGAGAGTAGCGTAGATGCCAGACGGGCACCCCCACGGACTTCTCCCTGGAACACATCTCGCCGTGTCGGATCAGGTTGGAAAAGCTCTGCCCAAGACCCACAAATAGACTGACATGCTTCAGTGTGTCCCCTATCCCCTGCTAGCCACGTTCCGTCAGTCCGAAACCGCCCCTCCCCCACCTCCATGAAGTTCCAACCCCCTGCACTCAAGCACATAGTGTGCGCAGCCAAGGGAAGGAAAGCCTGAATCACACACAAGTACCTGCGATACATCGCAACGGGATCCGAAGTGTTCGGCATATGAACGCTGACAATCACAAGGCCCCCACGACGTCCCTTCAGGTGCGAGGCGAGAACTCGGCCAGCAATCAAGGGGAACGGAGTGACCGATTCGAACTGCGAAGCCAACTTACTCGATATAACGGTGACCACACCGCCCCCATCCCTCGGATCGATCATCGACTGGTGAACAATTTTGCTGCGACAGCGGTCACCCCGCTGTAACAGCTCCACATCAGACACTGTGCCATGAGTCTCCTGTAAACACACAGCGTCGAACCTGCCAACAAGACCATACATCTGCTTATACCGCTGAGCTGCCAATGGAGACGAGGTAGAGTACGATGAGAAGAGAGCACGTGCATTCCAAGAGCACAAGGTAAGCGCAGAGGAGGGAGCAAACACCCCATTCGCTCCAGAGGACGGGTCACCAGGGGAAAACGGTCCGCCTGAATTCCGGTTAAAATACTGGTTGGCTGACTGAGCACTGTCCTGGCTTGTCGGCACACGGGCCCGATGGTCACCCCCGACAGGCTCACGTCCCAGGGAGGGCCCGAACCACCAGGGACCCGACAAAATTGGCCAGGCAGCGCACAATGGGTCCCGAGGCAGGGTGCTCCAGGACAACTGCGGGCCTCACACAAAGGGCCGAATCTGATCAAAAAGGGTCGTAATGCAGCCAGCGCGCTCACCCACTCCGAACGCTCCGAGGGCCTCAGGAAACAGAACGAGTTCGGGGCGACCGCACTCCAGGACCGTGACCTTCGCAAGAATCACTGGGTGGGCATCCGCACTGAGACCGTATATCTGACCGCCAAGACCGCTGCTGCCCACCTGGAACCCTTTCTCCCCCAAGACCTTCCCGATGATCGCACGAGTCTGTCCCGGGTAGTAGAACAGTTTACGGCTAGCGGGGGGGGGGGTCACGACGCACGCAGACCTTCCAGCCCTGGTTATGAATCGGGTTCTGGTATACAGTCTTACCAATGGTCTGGCTCTTACCGAAGAACGCCGCGCGCGACAGAGTACCAGGGAAATCAAGGATCACCTTCCGCGCGAGAGAGCATGCTCGGACAATCGGTCCTTCACCGGCTGGACTACACGCGGCGACAATCGGGGCCACCGCTTCCTTGAGAGACGCTTCCAGCAGGGGCTTCTCAAAACCTAGAACAATGAGACGAGTAGCACTGGCTTGGTCGGGGCCCGACGTCCTCAACCTCGCCCGACGCCCTCCTTCCCCATCACCCCCCACGAGCTCGAACTCCGAATCGGCACGAGTCGACGAACCTGCCGAGAGCTTCTGCTGTAACTCATGCACCTGAGCGTCGATCTTCGCCACTACTGCCGCCAACTTCGCATCTAGGTCAACAGAGACCTGGTGGATCGCTGCGTCCTGTGATTTCTTCATCTCAGCCCAACGAGCCTCCGAGCGACGATTCATCTCCGCGAACTCCTCCTGCATTCGATCGAAGTTGGTCCCCATCACTGTCATCTGCTGGCGAAACAACTCAAACTCTGCTGTGCGCGAAGTGAACCCCTCTTTCACAATCGCCGTCGAGGCGCTGATCTGCACGGACACCTCCGACTGTACCTCGGGCACGGGCGGCGGCGCACTCCCTCCCACAGCCCCCGCAGGGGCGAGAGGGGGCGTCTGTCCAGGCAGTGCAGGCAGGCCGATCAGCGCGGCCTCAGCCATGGCTGGAGTGGGAGGGACAGAGGGCGGGCGGCCGACGGCCGGGGCGCGCCCGGCCCGAGGTGGCGGGAGCAGGAAGACCCGAGGAGCGGGTCGGGGGGGGCCTGGCCGAGCGGGTCGCGCAGACCACCCTGAGCCGGCACGGCTTGAACCAAAATGGCTACGGAAGGAGCAGGAGGAGGAGGAGGGGGAGGAGGAGGAGGAGGAGGACGAGGATGAGGATGGGGATGAGGATGATGATGATGATGATGATGACGATGATGATGCTGATGATGATGATGATGATGATGGTTTTTCATTTAGCGCCGTGGGCCCCTATGTGTGTTTTGTCTTTGTGGCGTGCCCCTGCGAAACTTCTGCCGAGGAACCGTGAATCGTCACTCTGATATACACAGACATCCGAAAGAGGCGGCGCGCGGTGACTTCGACCGAGACGACCAGCGAAGAACGCAGGGCGAGGGGGCCACACCTAAGGCCGACGTGGCCCACGGTTGGCCCCGCCGACCGACTCGAGAGTTGCGGCCGACTGGGCGAAACGAATCAGTGCCTCGTGCGTTTCAACATCGAGCGCAACCTTTCACTACCCATTAAAGCGTTCCAGCGGGAGCTGCCCCGCTCAATCCCGAGAAAAATCAAAAGAGCCTCAGAAGTCGTGGGTTCCCTGGGGGCCTCCGCAACTGTCGCGGTGAGCTCTGGAATCCCCTGGGTTCCCGACGCATACGAGGAAGAAGAGGACGAGGCGAGGACCGAGGAGCCACAGCGGGACGCGGCACGACACAGGTCAGGAGAAGCCCCAGGCAGCCCCGAGGTCAGAGGAGGAGAGGGGAGAGAACTATTCTCAGACGAAACACTCAGCACAACGGCGGGGCTGCCGTCAGGCAAAGCTGCAGCACGGTCGCCTGCCGCGACAGGCTCAGGCACCAATTCAAGTACCACAGCAGGCCCCCGTGGCAGCTCAGGTACATCAGCAGGCGCGCGGACCCGCGCAGGTACAGCAGCAGGCCCCCGTACCATTCCAGGTATATCAGCCGCAGGCTCACGTACGCTCTCAGGTGCATCAGCAGGCTCACCAGCTCGAGCTCGTCGGACTCTCAGCTGCCCACCAGCTGCGCGACGTGCTCCTGAAGCCCCCTCTCCATGAACGGCGCTGGAGCCTTCCCCTGCTTGCGCTCCATCCCCGCCTGAACGCAGCACGCGATCACCGTCTGGCGCCAACGTTCGTCTCGCAGCACGAAGGTGATCCGCTTCTTCTCTTTGTCGTACGTCTTGTCCAGACGGCACATCCGCATCATATTCATCTTCTCTTCCACGCCATGCGCGTCGAGCCACTCCATCATGTCCTGCAGCGCCTTCGCGTTCTGGGCCCCCACTGCTTCTCCACGTTCTCGAAGCCCCGCCAGCAAGCCCGCGAACGCCCATATGTAAGATGTTCCGTGAGGGTGACCTTTCCCGTCGCGCTGCACCGCCTCCGCGTAGTTGTGGGTCTGCTCCGCCATCTTCAGCGCTTCCGCCCCGTCCGCAGGGCGCAGAAAAGTGTCGAATAGGCATCCTCCGAGTTCTCGCATCCCTTGCGCCACCCTCAGGAGCTGCTTGACCATCACGAGCAGGAACCGACGTAGCCCTTGGTCGCTGACGCCTGATTGCTCCTCGACGTCAGGACCAACATCTGATATCAGGATATGGTGTACAATGAAACCATATTTAAAATGATCCGTCGCAGAGAGCCGACTGTCTCGCGTTGCCCCGCTTGGGCCAGACTGCCAGGGCGCTGCTCGGAGGGGCTTCCTGCGCAGCGCGTGCCAAGCAGCGTCGACGTGCTAGCTGAGATATTCGGCCGCTTCTTCTTCGGCGGTTGTATCATGCCCAGGTGCCCCCCCCCCCTCACACTGCTCCTCTGGATGTGCTGGCACGGCAGGGGGGGAGTGGAGGCACGACGGAGGAGGGGGGGCATGTGGCCGGCCGTGACCGCGCCGCTGCTGGCAGGGAGGTCTTTGCCTCGAACGAAATTGACGCGGCGTTGAAACGCCTCCTCTCCGCTGTGGCCTGCATTGTGGCCTGCAGGCTCGCTCTGGCAGAAAAAGACGGGTTCACTGCTCGAGCGTCTCTAGCCTCCTCCTCGAGCCAGCCCACTGGGCCCACGTCTCGGCGGTGGACCGCCTGGCCCTCGGCCTCGAGGGCGCGGCTGATCAGGATTTGGCCCTCCCACATGGGCGCGCCTAGCGCGCCGATCACCGGCTTCGTCTTGTCGTGGTCGTAGCACTGTTCCAGGCGCGCGAAGTTAATGGCGTCGAGGATATCTTCCTTGCTGATCTCCGCCTCCGCCTCGATGTCCTCGATGGTACCCTTCATGGAGCCGCCCACGTCGCACTTGCACAGTCCTTCTAGGGCCGTCAGCGCGCGGGGCGGAGCTGGCGACCCTATCCCCTGCAGGCATTTCTTGTCCTCTGGGGGGCCGCTCTTCCTGAGGGAGTCCATAATGTGCTCGTAGCTTTCGCGCTCCTGCGCGATGGCATCTACCTGATTGCCATGCTCGTCGTAAATGTCTAACTGCATGATATTGATGTTCCGTTCGGCCATCTTCGTAGCCCCGTGAATGCCCAGTGAGGCCAGGGTGTCCTGCTTACCGATGTTCTGTGCGTGTTGAGTTCCATTCTGTATGAGTCCTATCTGCAGATACAATCGCCATAAATGGTCGAAACAGTGAGATAAACGTACGCATGCATGAAAGTCCTGAATCACATTGCCAGTGGGGATGTTTCCTTTTTTTGCCGACGTCGAAAGTCTGGATGATTGTGGAGCTGACGTCGTGATCGATCTCGAGCTTCCGTCGACTGGGGTGATAGACTCGCTCAGCGAGCGGGTCCGCGCATTGATAATCTGCAGTGTCATGTCCCATTCCTGCCCTTTGAACACCAGCGCGCATCAGGTGCTGTAGGGCGAGGAGCATGATGGTGAGTTCGATGGGTCTTGAAGAGAAGTGGGTGGGCCGTCGGACTGGAAATTGATGATCAGGGCGCTCGTCACCAGGGTCACGTTCATGTCGACCTTTACGTCCAGGTGGCAATTCAAGTCCAGCGTGCAGTTGTTCCACTGGTGGCGGTTCAGGTGCAGCGTGGTGTAGTCCTGCACGTACTGGCCCTCTGTGTTCGTGAAGACGTTGAAATTGAAGTTCATCGTCCAGTCGTCCAGGGTCAGCGTGTCGTACTCCTGCATGTGCTGGCCCTCTATGTCCGTGAAAAAGTTGGAATTGACGCTCAGCGTCCAGTAGTCCTTCGCGAGCTGGGTGTGTAGGTAGTGGTCCAGCGTCCAGTAGTTCGGGGTCAGCGTGTCGTAATCCTTCATGCGCTGGCCCTCTGTGTTCATGGAGATGTGGCTCAGCGTCCAGTCCCGCACGTACTGGCCCTCTGTGTTCGTGAAGATGTTGAAATTGACGTTCAGCGCCCAGTCGTTCAGGGTCCGCGTGTCGTAATCCTGCATGTGCTGGCCCTGTATGTTCGTGATGATGTTGGGATTGATGCTCAGCGTCCAGTAGTCCTTCGCAGTGTGGGTGTGGGGGGTAGTAGTCCAAGTGGCAAGTCACGTTCAGCGTGCAATTGTTCCACTGGTGGTAATTCATGGGCCGCATGGTGTGAACCTGCCTGTGCTGGCCCTCTGTATTCGTGAGGATGTTGTTGTTGAAGCTCAGCGTCCAGTAGTTCAGGGTCAGCGTGTCGTAATGCTTCAGCATCGGCATCGTCGTCTGGCTGGTGGTCAGGTGCTTGGGCCATGCGCTCGTCCATGTTCCTGATGTCAGCGAGCGAGTCCTGTGCTTAGCAGGTGCGCGGCGCCCGCGCTCCGGAGCACGTCCATGGCGGCATGGCGGTGTGCGGGGTATCGTCAAGAGGCCCCCTGCCTTTCGGGCAGGGCGAGGGGGCGGTGACTGGAGGCCGCTGCTCCATCAATGGCCTGAGCGCGCGGCGGCCTTGCTGACGCCCCCGGGGCACCAGTACTGCGCACACCCCTCGGACCTTCGCAACCGACAAGGTCAGGTCATCCAGGGGGGGGAGGGGGGGGGGGCGGGCGCGCCAGATGACTCGGGCGATCGCCAAACCCTGTAAAAACAAGAGTCTCGAACGTGTCGAGAAACTCCAAGTGGAACCGGTTCCTCGTTCTCAGCCTCAGGCGCCCTCGCCAGGCCCCATGACTGCCGAGGAACGGCTCAGTAGAAGGAGCCCGCCCTGGGGACAAAGGTCCAGACCTCTGGGGGCCCCACATCGAGAAGCCAAACACATTGGATGCATGGGATCGCCCGTCCTGGGGGTTCGAGATCTCGTCTTCGAGGTTCGGCGTCGGCCCTCGACGGCGAAGGAGCATCAGTCACCGATGAGTCGAAGATTCGTCCGTCTTCAGGGTTTCACCATCGGTATTCGAGGAAGGAGCAGTCGGTCGTCGGTGTTCCAGGTCTGAAAATCAATGATCGAGGAGTCGTAGATCGAGGCGTGGAGGTTCCATGAAGGTCCTAGGAGTCAAAAGCTCTATATGAGCCGACCCTTGGGTAAAGCTAATAATAAAGCAGCGAGGACGCCAGACCTGTAGATGTCAGGGGCTACCTGCAGCGCACCGCTGGAAGGGAGGATGGCGAGAATGATGAGGCATAGGAGGATGAAGAGCAAGGATGAGGACGAAGGAGTGAGGGGGGTGACGATGATGAAGACGATGAGGAGGACGAGAATGAGGATAAGGCGAAGGAAATGATGATGGTGACGGGCAAGTGGGGGCTCCTCCTCTCCCTCTCCATCGTCCATGGTTGGGATCTCGCGCGACCATCTCTGGGTGTGTCGTCAGGGTATGTGGCCATCCTTCCCTCCTCCTCCTCCTCCTCCTCCTCCTCCTCCTCCTCCTCCTCCTCCTCCTCCTCCTCCTCCTCCACTCGTTCCTGCCTTCCACCATTCCCATCCTCCTCCCCCCCCCCGCCCCCCTTGCTCCTTGCCCTGCATCCTCCGCTCCTTGCGTCACCGCGACCGCCGCTGGGCGCGTCCATGGCCTCTGGGAGCGCGGCGCGGCGGGACGCTCGCGGCCGCCGCCGGGTCCTGGTGCGGAGAAGGGTGGGGGGGGAAGGGGGGGGGGGAGGGAAGGTGGGAAGGTGAAGAGGGGCAGGGGAGGGCAAGGAGGGAAGGGTGGGGGAAAGAGGGAAGGGGGGTGGGGGGGAGGAGGAAGGGGGGGGGGGGGGGATGCGGCAGAAAGGGGGGAGGAGGGAAGGGGAGGCGGGGGGACGGGGGGGGACGTGGGAAAAGGGGGAAAGGGGGGAGGGGGAGGGGAGGCAGGGGCGAAAAGGGGAAGGTGGGGGAGAGCGGGAGCAGGAGGGGGGCATTCCTTGCATTATGGAGCATCCTGCGCCGCACCAATTCAATCCCGAGATCCCCTACTCTTGGTACCTTTCCAGGATGGTGCGCCTCTCACGGCTTCAAGGGGTCGACGCTGTGGTCATTGTGATCAGTGGCGATTGGGCAATCGATCTCTCAAACGCACCCGCTTGCTGGCCGTCCGTTGCCATGCGCTGCGCGGCCTGGTCGACTGCAGGCCGCCAAAGAGGAGGTGCGGGGGCTGCGCTCACATCGCCCGCAGGGGCTGGGAAACACAGAGACAGCGGACCGCCGCCTGGGCCAGTGTCCACCGGGATCCTCTGTGCCGGCTCCTGGCCTCTGTCTTGAACCGGGAACCCGGGAACCCAGCGTGCGACCAAAATCGGCGGGACACTTTCGCCAAATCCTTCAACTTCCGCGAGGAACCCTTCAGTGCAAGCACTGCTTGGGGAAAGACCTCCAGAGACCGACGTCCCCCCCGAACGTCGCCCCCTTTGCTGCGAGTGTCCGGCCGGCCGGGCGGGCGCTCTACTTGACCACGAAAAAACACATCCCCAATCCCAAAATCGCGAATTCGCCGAGGATTCGAAGATCGACCAAAGATTTCGGGGTATGTTTTGCGTTCGTCGTCGTCACCCTGGTAAAACCCTACCCCAAAATCTCCCTCCCCGAAGTCTCGAGGTATCTGTGTTTTGTTTTGGCCCCCGCGTTTTTGGGACTGGGCGTCTGTTTTGAGTTAGTGACTACTTATGGGGGGGGGGGGGGGCGAAGCGTTCAGCGCACACCCGGGTGGCGGCCCCTGGCAGAACAGCCAGGCAGCCGCCTCGGCGCGCCGAGGGGCACACCGCCTCCGAACAGGGCCCCGTGAGAGCCCCGGACGAACACGCGGAGGAGCCCTGCACGAAGTCCTCCTTGACCACCTACCAGACCACCCCAACCCAACCCGAAGACCCGAATTCTTACGTGTTTTTGTCGATGCTCCCGGACCCCCCCCACACTGGAAATGGAGGGCAAAATGAGGCCTTCGGGTTGGGTTGGGGTGGTTTGGTGGGTGGTGACTCCTGGGCTCGTTCCAGCGACTCCGAAGGGTGTGGATTGCCAAGCATGTGGTTTGCAGCCAGCGCCCGGGTCGGGCGTTGGCGGGACTGGTTTTCGCGGGACTGGGGCTCCGTGATGTGTACCAAGGGACGAAGCCCCCTCCCCGTTCCGCCGACCGGAGTTGCCGTCACCCGAAGAAACCCCAGCTGCGACAGACTTGGGTTCCTTACTCTGGCTAGATTGGTGCACTCGGGGCTCACTCACAGACCAGCTCCCCGTACCTGGGGTCCTGCCTCTATCCGACAGGGGGGCCCCCGTTGCCCCGCAGTCGGCTAGACGCAAGAGTGACCCTGGGCGAGAGTGACCGTTGGTGCGCGGCTTCGGGGGGGGCCGCGGGGATGCCACTGTCGTAACACATCGGCGGTCGGGGGGCCCAAGTGGGCCCGCACCACAGGTCACTCCGGCGAAGAGTCACTCCTACGTGCAGTCGACTCAGAGAGACCCAGACATGCGACGTCCTGATTTTTGCCAGGACGGCGTCCCTGGCAGCCCCGAGCCTTTCCCCAGGACCAGCTTTTCGTCTCGAGTTGTCTTTGACCGTCCTGGGGCCCGGCGAGGGCCCCCAGGGAGAGAAAATACTGAAGAACTGGCCGTCCTGGTTGTTTCACGACGCGAGCATGTCTGGGGAGGCCACCGGCGCGCGGCGCACCTCTGGCGCGCTCCCGCGGCAGCGGCCGCCGCGGCGCCGAGCCCCGAAGCGGCCGCCAGCCCAGGGGTCGCGCAGCCGCCGGCTGGCTGGGGCGGCGCCGCGGCGCGGGCGCCGCACGGCGCGGCTGGGGCGCGGAGGCCTCGAGCGAGTGCAGGATGGGTCAGCACGAGAGGCCGTCCAGCCCAGACCCCCTCGGGTCATGGAGAAATCACGACGGAGGGCTCTTCGCTGTCTTCTGCCTCGAGGGGGCCCTCTTAACGGGTCAAGGTGCCCTCAGAAAACGGCTCGGGATCAGAAACTGGTCCCGGAGAATGGGTCAAGACCTTGAGGGGTCGACGTGATGCAATGAATTATCCTGGCGACGGACCCAACCATGTGCAGTTGTGAGTACCGCCGCTGTGAGTATGGTCTTCGGTGTATTTCTCCATGGGACCACGAAGCCGAAGTGGGGTGGGGGGATGGGGGCCGCATGCGGACAGTGGCATTGGGACCTTCGGCGGAGCTCCCTGCGGGGCCACGAAGCGCGTGAGGGTGTGCAGAAACGGACGTGACGCCCGCATGCGAACGCTCCCTCTGGGGCCTTCGGTGGAGCTCCCCATGGGGCCACGAAGCGTGTGAGGGGTGTGCCGAAACGGGCGTGACGCCCACATGCGACGGTCCCTCTGTGGCCTTTGGTGGAATTCCCTACGGGCCCCATGGGGCCGCCGAAACGGGCGTGAGTGACGCCCGCATGCGAACGCTCCCTCTGGGGCCTTCGGTGGAGCTCCCTATGGGGCCACGAAGCGCGTGAGTGGTGCGCCGAAACGGGCGTGACGCCCGCATGCGAACGTTCACTCTGGGGCCTTCGGTGGAACTCCCCTTGGGGCATCGAAGCGCGTGAGGTGTGTGCCGAAACGGGCGTGACGACCACATGCGACGCTCCCTCTGTGGCCTTCGGTGGAGTTCCCTATGGGCCTCATGGGGCCTTCGGCGGAGCTCCCTACGGGGCCACGAAGCGCGGGAGGGGTGTGCCGAAACGGGCGTAACGCCCACATGCGAACGCCCCCAATGCAGCCTTCGGTGGAGCTCCGTATGGAGCCACGAAGCGCGTGAGGGGTGCGCCGAAACGGGCGTGACGCCCACATGCGAACGCTCCCTCTGGGGCCTTCGGTGGAACTCCCTATGGAAACACGAAGTGTGTGAGGTGTGCGCCGAAACAAAAAGATGCGAAGGGCAAAAGCAGAAAAGGGAGGAGGGAGGAGGGGGGCAGCGGGAGGGAAGGAAGGAAGGAGACGCGGGGCGGTCTCTCTTCAAAACGAGGACCCACCAACACAGAAGAACTGCCGGGAAAAATCATGTCGGGGGTCTTGGTGATGGGGTCCGCATGGGTGGGGTCGAAGGATCGCGCACCATCGCCGACGCATCGGCGCTGCATTGTCGAGGCCGGCGGTTCATCGGCGGCACCGGCATGGAGAAGATCGGGTTCCGCATCGAGCCGCATCGGCGATGCGGCTCGATTTTCCGACCCCATGCGACCAAACGCCATTCCGGAGGCCTAGAATCAGTCAGCATGGAACCGGGAACTTGGATGAAATCGACACGTCAGGAAGCAACTCGTGGGAGGTCTACGTCAGAACGATGAACAGGGGCCACTGAGCCAGATCAGCCCGCATGAAGCCCTGGACTCAGCTGGACTGACCTTGGCAACTCTTTAGAGAATCAACCAAAATGATGGGTACCTAGTTGAAGGCCTTCTTGAAGAACTGGGGTCCCACCAAAATGGGCACCCGCCGCGCAACAACGACGACAATTACGACTACGATTGCGACTACGACAACGACGACTACTACGACTTATGCCACAAGAGCGCTCTCACGGAAAATCCAACCTCAGAAACTCAATTCTCGGAAAATCCATCCTGAGATGCTCCATCCTCAGAAAGAATGTTCAAGCTCAGGCCACGGGTGGACCCTCAGAAACTCCATCCTCCATCCTCAGAAAGACTGTGAAAAATGCCTTCGGCGACAAATGTGTCGATCTATCGTACAATCCTCCCACAAACGTGCTCAAAACTCCTCTGTCGCGCGGGAAGTCCAGGGGGCAGTAATCCCTGGGAGAAAGAACACCCAAACATAACCCAACCCGCCCAACGATAGATCAAACAATCTCCGCCGCGACGACGACGATGCTTAGGACTAGGACTACGACTACGATTACGATTCCGACTACAAACACGGCGACGACAACGACTACAATCACGACTACAACCACAACCACTGGTTCCGATTGCAACCCTCATGGGGAGATGCTCACAAATCCTCTCGCGTGTAGGGTAGTCCACCCAACAATACAGGAAAAGGGATATCTGCCGCGACGGCGACGACGACGACCACGACTACTACGATAGCCGTCGTAGCACTGGTAATAATAGAACTAGTAGCAGTAGTAGTAGTAGTAGTAGTAGTAGTAGTAGTAGTAGTAGTAGAAGCAGCAGTCGTAGTAGCAGTCGTAGTAGTAGTAGTCGTAGTAGTAGTAGTAGTAGTAGTCGTAGTAGTAGTAGTAGTAGTAGTAGTAGTAGTAGTAGTAGTAGTAGTAGTAGTAGTAGTAGTAGTAGTGGTAGTAGTAGTAGTAGTAGTAGTAGTAGCAGTAGTCGCCGTCGTCGTCGTAGTAGTTTAGTAGTAGTAGCAGTAGTAGTAGTAGTAGTAGTAGTAGTAGTAGTAGTAGTAGTAGTAGTAGTAGTAGTAATAGTAGTAGTAGTAGTAGTAGTAGTAGTAGTGGTAGTAGTAGAAGTAGTAGTAGTAGTAGTAGTACTAGTAGTAGTAGCAGTAGTAGTAGAAGTAATAGCGGTAGTAGTAGTGGTAATAATAATAGACGTCGCCGTAGTCGTAGTCGCAGTCATAGTCGCATTCGAAGTCGTAAGCGTAGCCGTAGTTGTAGTCTTAGTCGTAAAAAAATAACCGAAGCAGTAGTAAAAGGCGTAGTCGAAGTAATAGTAGTAGTAGTAGAAGCACTAGTAGTAACAATGATAACAAACATGTAATAGTAAGTCGTTTTAGTAACAACCGTAGTTGTAGTAGTACTACCAGTAGAAGTAGTAGCAGCAGTAGTACGAGTAGTAGTAGTGGTAGTAGTAGTAGTAGTAGTATGAGTGAGATACAACACGTATCGATATTAGTCGTAGCCGCGCGCGTAATAAGAGCCGCAAGTGTAGTCGTAGTCGTAGTCGCAGGCGTAGTCGTAGCAGTAGTAGTAGTCGCACTTGTAATTGTACGAGTTGTAATAGTATAAGTAAACGTGGAAGAAAGTAGAGGTGACGGTAGTAATAATAGTACTACCACGAGTTATAGTAGTAGCCGTAATTGCTGTAGCAGTCGACGTAGTCGTAGTCGTAGTCGTAGTGGTAGTCGCAGTCGCAGTTGCAGACGTAGTAGTAGTAGTAGTAGTAGTAGTAGTAGTAGTAGTAGTAGTAGTAGTTGTAGTAGTAGCAACTACTAGTAGTGGGAACCGTAGTAGTAACACTAGTAGTCGTAGAAGTAGGCGTAGGAAAAGCACAAGCAGCAGCAGCAGCAACTGCAGCAGTAGTAGCAGCAGCAGAAGCAGTAGTGGTAGTAGATTCAGTAGTGGAAATACAAGGGATAGTAGTGGCAGTAAGACGTACTAGTCATAGTAATAGTAGTAGAAGTAGAAGTAGTAGTAGCATTAGTAGTCGTCGTAGTAGTAGTCGTAGCAGTAGTAGTAGATCGTATCCTTAGCAGCAGTAGTAGTCGTAGTAGTAGCAGTAGTAGTAATGGTAATAATAAAAATAATACGAGCAGCAGTAGCGCTGGTAGTAGCATGTAGTAGTAGTTTGTAGTAGTAGTAGTTTAGTAGTAGTAGTAGTAGTAGTAGTAGTAGTAGTAGTAATCGTAGTAGTAGTAATACTAGTAGTAGTAGCAGTAAGAACAGTCGTAGTCGTAGCAGTACGAGACGCAGTCGTAAACAGAGTAGTAGTAGTAGTAGTTGTTGTTGTAGTAATATATGTAATCACAGTAGTAGTAACAGTAAAAGCAGCAGTTGTAGGCGTCGTTGTCGTAGTCGTAGTCGTAGGCGTTGCAGTATTAATAGTGTTCAGAGTAGTAGTGTCGTCGTCGTAGTAGTAACAATACTAGTAGTAATAGTCAGAGTAGTCGTAGTAGTAGTAGTAGTAGAAGAAGAAGAAGAAGAAATAATAGTTATAGTAGTAGTAGTAGTACTACTACTACTAGAAGCAGCAGCAGCAGCGACAGCAGCAGCAGCAGCAGTAGTAGTAGTAGCAGTAGTAGTAGTAGTAGGAGTAGCAGTAGTAATAATAATAATATTAGTAGTAAAAGTAGTAGTAGTAGTAGTAGTAGTAGTAGTAGTAGTGGTAGTAGTAGTAGTAGTAGTGGTAGTAGTAGTAGTAGTAGTAGTAGTAGTAGTAGTAGTAGCCGTAGTAGTAGTACTCTGTCTTGCCGCTCCTCCGCCTCTTTTTCCTCCTCCTCCTCTCCTCATCCTTCTCCTCCTCTTTCTCCTCCTCCTTCCCCTCCTCCTCCTCCCCCACTCCTCCTCCCCCTCCTCCTCCTGAGGAATGACACAAGGACGGGTGGCAGGAGGAGGAGGAGGAGGAGGCAAAGGCAAAGGCGCACAGGGGGCAGCCTGCAGTCTCCCACTGCAAGCACTGGGCCCCAGCGAACTATACGGAAGCGGGGCGGAGGCAGCGCCCCCGCAGGACCGGAGGAGCAGGAGGAGGAGGAGGACGACGAGGGCAGCGGGGTGGGGAGGAGGAAGAGGTTTTAGGACCGGTCCTAATCACCGCAGAATGAAAAAGGGGGTCTCAAAACTTAAGACTTATAGAGATTAATCCAGATGAAGCCGCATTGGGCGGAAGGAAGCGGGATCAGCCCTGTTTCAACAACGGATATACCAGCGACGACGCCGAATTCAACCCCTCAGGATTGAGCTGGATCGATCTGTGATGGTCCCGGGGCCCGAAACCGAGCGAAAACGCGTGGCGTGAAAAACATGCAACGCAGGGATCTCAGGGTCGGGTCGCATCGGCTCGTGAGAATATCGGATCCAGGCTTAAGGCGGAACGGGAGGGGGCCCAAGGACGGCCCCGGATGGCCCAAGACGGCCCCGGATGGCCTAGACGCACCCCCAGGCGAAGCAATGCCCAACGAGCCCCCAAGACGGCCCAGGGGGGCCCCGAGAGGATTCCCGAGAAGGCCCGATAGGCAGCACCATGATTCCCAGTAAGATACTGTACGATGTTAGCATATTCGCTTGTGGGTCCGCCGAGCACCCAAGGCGGCCCAAGGGCAGTGAGATCCCGATTCCTAAATAATCTGGGAGGGAGTCCCAAGCGTGAGCGCGACTCCTGGGTGCCTGAAAGTCGGGAACACGGCGCTTGAGTTAATTGCGGGAAAATTCCACCGCAAGGGCGCTGTTCTTGAGTAAATTGCAAGCAAATCTCCAGCGAGACCGCGACCCCAGAGCGCCGTGAGAGCCACTCTTGAATAAATTGTAAGGAAGACCCAAGGGAGAGCGCGATTCCTGCACAAAATGCGAGGAGGCCTCGGGCGGGAGCGGGGGTCCTGGCTAAATTGTGAGGGCGTCTCAGGCGGGAACCGTTGTTTTTGTAACAAGGGGGCCGAAAACACAGTTTG
>CAUYUJ010014818.1:0-42500 GCA_963575745.1 Prorocentrum cordatum | reverse complement strand
ACATACATACATACATGCGTACGTCCGTATATACATACACACATACATACATATAGACATACAGACCTACTGATAGACAGACAGACACACAGACAGACAGACACACACTAAACCAGACAGACAGACAGACAGACAGACAGACAGACAGACAGACACACAGACAGACACACAGACAGACGCAGACAGACAGACAGACAGACAGACAGACGAAACGCCTCTCAGGCACCGCCAAGACGCCTCCAAGAGACCCTCAAGAGGCTGCAAAAGCCTCCAAGAAGCCCCGACGGGTCCTCCAAGAGATCTCCCACAATACCCCAAGAGGCATCTCAGGCTAGGTAGCTTGATGGGCACGGCCACTAACATGAGTGTATACATATATGACATCTATACATACCTACCCCTCTGGTTGTCAATCTGGCGCGCTTGTTGTCGCCCGTCGCCGCCGCCCGTCCCCGCTGCTGCTGGGCCTGAATGCCGGTCTTGCGCGTTTGTTGTCGCCCGTCGCCTCCCGTCGCCGCCGTCCGTCCCCGCTGCTACTGGGTTCGTGGTCGGTCGCTGCGCTGATTGCCGCCCGTCCGCCGCCCGTCGCCGCCGTCCGTGGCCGCTGCTACTGGGACTGGCTGTCGGTCGCCGCGATCCCGTCGCCATCCGTCGCCGCCATCCGTCGCCGCCGTCCGTCGCCGCTGCTGTTGGGACTGGCTGTCGGTCGCCGCGCTCGTTGTCGCCTGTCGCCGCCGTTCGTCGCCGCAACACACTGCTGCACCACATCGACTGCATCTCATAGACTGTACCACATAGATTGCACCTTGTAGACTGCACCACACTGCCACTACATAGCTCGCATCACGCATATTGCGCAAAATAGAATGCGCCACATCTATTGCGCCACGTATTTGCACCGGGTAGGTCGCTCCACGGATATTGCACCGTGTACATATATATATATATATATACACATACATACATATATATATATATATACACACATACAAATCCGCCGACCCCTTCGGGTCACGGCGCGTGAGATTCTTCCCCCTCCCAAAACCCCTCCCCCGGGAGCCCGGTCTGGCCAGTTTGGAGGGGGGGGGAAGCGGAAGCGGAAGCGGAAGACCGTCATCGCCCGGAGGCGGCCCAGTGGCGGGCGACGGGCGCGCTGGGCGCGCAGGCCCTCTGAGAGGACCAGAAGCATGGGAAATGCATTCAAAGGCATCGGTGAAACAGTGCAGCGCGCGCTCAATGCTCAGAAGTACGAGACTTACTTGCAACATAATTTCACCAAATCTTGTTCAAGGGACGCCCAGTGGTCCACATCCTCTGCAGCAGATATCAACGACGTCCACTGCTTGTTCTTTGCAAATGCGACGAGGTCGTCCTCCCACCGTGTGAAACGTCCCGGACGAGATCTGACTGGGCACAGCAAAGCACCTCCGGACTATTCTTCCCACCAAGAATGGTCCCTCCATTCTGTCGTTCACGTCGTCCAACTGGATTTCGGCATGTTTGCTACTTTTCCGGCCCATGTCCGCTTTGACTGCAAATGCTCTTCCACCCGACAGTGGACTCCTGCCTGTATAGCGTTGTCTTCTGCCACTTTCGTCGCCCTCTTTACCCAAGACAAATAGTCGTCGTCCGGCCTGCGCTTCGGACCGACCATTCGCCGCAGCATTGCTCCTTGAGTGCTTCGAAATTTCTTTTCTGCCTCGCAGTCAATTATCCCAGTGCGACCCTACCTAGGAGGTGGAGCCCCTAGGAAAGCAGCATTAGTAGTAACAGTAAAGCTAAGCTAAAGCTAAGCTAAAGCTAAGCTAAAGCTAAGCTAAAGTTAAGCTAAAGCTAAGCTAAAGCTAAGATAAAGCTACGCTAAAGCTAAGCTAAAGCTAAGCTGAGCTAAGCTATGCTAAAGCTAAGCTAAAGTTAAACTAAAGCTAAGCTGAAGCTAAGCTAAAGCTAAGCTAACGTTGAGCTAAAGCTAAGCTGAAGCTAAAATAAAGCTAAGCTGAAGCTAAGCTGAAGCTAAGCCAAAGCTGAGATAAAGCTAAGATAAAGCTAAGATAAATCTAAGCTAAAGATAAGCTAAAGCTAAGGTAAAGCTAAGGTAAAGCTAAGCTAAAGCTAAGCTAAAGCTAAGCTAAAGCTGGGCTACAGCTAAGCTAAAGCTAAGCTAAAGTTAAGCTAAAGCTAAGCTAAAGCTAAGCTAAAGCTAAGCTAAGCTAAAGCTAAGCTAAGCTAAAGCTAAGCTAACGCTAAGCTAAAGCTAAGCTAAAGCTAAAGCTAAAGCTACAGCTAAAGCTAAAGCTCCCAGGGGACTGGGGGAACCGCGGGGTGGATACTGGGAGAACCGCCCGGGCTGATTTACACTGCCCGGCCCCTTTAAGCAAAGAGAGTAAGAACCCTTCTAGACAGAGCCTAGGTAGGGAATTTCCATAACTCGCCGCACCATAACGCAGTCTTCGACACGGTGGTTTGAAAGAGTCGAAGGCGTTTCGCTTGAGATGCCGTTTTTCCCATGGACGGGGATGGGGGGGGCGGGGGGCAAAGGTGTCAGCCGCACCCTTGGAGCCTCAGAGGGCCCCAAAACGGACCAAGAGGGCCCCAAAAGGCCCCCTGGACGGTCCAAGAGGGCTACGAGTCGCCGAAAGATCGCTCCAAGACGCCCAAGATCGCCTCCAGACGGTCCCAGAGGCCCCCAAGACGCCCCAAGAAGCCACCAAGAGGCGGCCCCAAAGGCCCTCCAGCAGCAACAATCGTCCCATTCCCAAGGGAAAACGTATATGTTTAGCACATTCGCCTCTTGGGCTTTCACGAGGCCCACAACGGCCCAGGAAGCCTTTAAGATCGACCCAGGATAGCCCCCAAGAGGGCTCCAAGACGGCCCAAGAGGTCCCCAAGACGGCCCCAGAAGCGTCTAAAACGACCCAGGAGGGCCCCAGGACGGCCCCAAGAGGAGGCCCAGACGGGGAAGCCGAATGAACATTTCGAGCACTCGGCCCCGAAAGAACATGAGGAGGCGCAAATCGGCCCCCAAGAGGCTCCCACGAGGCCCGCGAGAGGCCCAAAAGAGGCTCCTAGAGGCTTCAAAACGGCTCCCAAGAGGCCGCAAAAGTGCTGCCAGAAGAGCCCAGAGAAGCCCAAGAGCAAAGCGGCGATCCGCCAACCGCCCCCGACGAAATCCCAAGATCTGAAACCCCAAGATTCCCCAAAAATCGTTCCGCAAACTCCGTGTTTCACTCTTACTGCCGCCCCAAGGGGTCGGCGGAACTGCGGCAGCCAATGAATATTGATTGAACTGCAAAGATTGCACAACATCTTTTGAACCGTGAGGATTGCTACACATTGGTTTCACATCATCAATTTCTCAGAACACACTGGTTGAGGCCCACGTTGGCGAACATCTATACGCATGCATGTGTATGAACATACACACATGTGCGTATCCGTCGCCGTGGCCTAAGGCACGGGTTAGAATGTCCTCAGGTCTCTTCGGAAGTCTCTGCACGTATGTACTGCAATCACTCCTTACAAAGGGTAGACATACCGATGCAGCTCACTCCTCTTGCGGGCAATATTCATATCCATATCCAGTGCGTCTTGGACTTTCTTGGAAGGGGCGCCGCAAGGCCGAGGCGCACTGGATATGGATAAAAATCTAGCCTTGTTGGAGGCAGATTATTATCCATATCCAGTGCGCCTCATGTTTCTTGGGAAGAGAGTCCGAAACTCCAAGACGCACTGGATGTGGGTATAGACATTGCCCGCACCTCTGGCCCCCGGCACTGCCCGCAGGGAGGGCAGACTCGAGCGGCCTGCGCTCGGCGGCCCCGCCAGGGGCACGCTGGCGGGGGGCGCCCCCGGGGCGCGCACCAGGCGCGACATGCGGGGCGCGCGGCCCGCGCGGCGAGCGCGCGCGCGCGGCAGAGCGCCTCGGCCGAGCCCACACGGCTGGGCCCGGGCGCTCGCGCCCCGCTTGCTGCCGCTCCTCGTAAGCCTGCCTTGACCCACGGCGTCCGAGTCCCTTAGCGCGCCCGAGCTCAGCCAGCCATCGTGCTACCCACAGGAGCGGCAGCTGAGGAACGAAGGAGCTTCTCTGGCCCCGGTGGGCCTCTGCCACGAGTAGGTTCCCCGACCTGGACATATAAGGAACGACCGAAGAATCATAGCCCGTCCTTATGTCAGCGTCCCGACTGCACTCACCACACAAATTCACAAAACTGGTTGCATTGCTTCCAAAATTATTTTTCGCGGAGCTCATCGGTCGAGATCCGCAAAACACATCCCTGGACGCAATACACAACGGCAATAGCATCAGAAACACAGCCATGGTAGCTAACGATCAACATCGCGGCCACGTTCTCAAACACAAGTGGCCAAGCGTTCAAACCAAGCCCCGCATCATTCACGGTAACGACGCAATGATTACCCAATCCGTGTGCTAGTCGAGTTCGCAACACGAAGCGCAGATGACAGGAAACTGTCAACCTCTATCTCGACTCGCATATCAACCCTTAACGCGTCGCAATCACCTGCGCAAAATCAAGCATAATCGTACGCATACTCATGGTCATGGTCGTAACCTAAACCAGCGTCACGCAATACATGTCGGCCGCAACTGAAACAAAAAACATAACAGCATAGAACCAACAAGCATCATAATCATCCCACCAGCCTTCTAGGCATAGGTGGTCTAACGACTTCTTCATTTGCTCTTCGAAACCCTATTCCTTCTTGGAGGGGTACCCTTCCCCATTCCCTTCCTGAGACGTGTTGGGTGGTTTCGCGAGCGGTCAGGGCGCCAAAGATGGCTCCAGGAGGGCCTCAGATGTTCCAAGATGGTCTCCACGGCGGCTCGATGCCTCAGATAGCACTGGAATGACCGCAGGAGAATCTTCGTCGGGACGCGCCCTGGGAGGAAGCGCTCTTGCTCCGCACCATCGGCCCTGGGGCCCTGGGGCGGCCTCGGACCACGGCTGGGTTGCAGTGCGCGCGGGACAACACGCGAAAGACATCGAAGGGGAAAACACGCGTTCCGCGGCGTGGGCCGCTGGAAACCCGTTTTGGGTTCGAGTCTGGTGGTTCGGGCTTGGTGCTTTGGGTTTGGTGTTTGGGGTTTGGGGTTTGGGGGTTTGGGATGTGTGTGTGTGTGTGTGTGGTAGTATTTGGGATGCGTTGCTTGTTTTGGGGTGTTGGTGTTTGGTGGTTGGGGTTTGGCGTTTGGTTTTCGGGTTTCGATTTTCGGTGGTGCCTGCGGTGTGTTGCTTGGTGTTTGAGTGCTTGGTTGTTTGGTTTTTGCAGTGTTTGAGGCTCCAACCTGGGAATACCCCACTTCTGCCGGGGAATAGCCCGTCCATTCAGAGAATAGCCCACCCATGTTTTTTGAATAGAATTCGGCCCGCGGTGGGAAGGGGGGTATCTGAACTATCTGGGCTCCCCGGCGCATCCCAAGAGACTCCAGAGCTTCCAAATCTGCTTTCCGTAGCCTCAAAAACGTTCCAAGACGGTCACGCATCGCAGCCCATTGGCCCAAGACGCCTACGATGGCTCCAAGACGCCCCAACACGCCTTCGAGACGGCCCAAAGCCTGCAAGAGGGCCCAGTGAGGCAAAATCAATGGTTTTCCTCAGGTTGTTGTTTATGGTGTCATCGTCTTCTCGGGCTTCCGACGCTCCGAGACGGCCCAAGAGGCCACATAGGTAGACCGCCCCAACACTGACCACGATGCCCCTACGAGGGCCCCAGGACGACCCAAGAGAGTTCCAAGACGGCCCAAAGAGGGGCCCAAGACGGCCAAAGATCACCCCAAGAGGGCCCCAAGAGCGGCGAAGAGGGAGAGTACGAACCGAACATCCTACCTTTCCGTCCCAAGAGGCCCCCCAAAGGCCCCAAGAAGCCCGCGAGCGGCCCAAAGAGGCCCCCAATAAGCCGCCCAAAAGCGGCCCCTGCCCCAACACGCTTCAAAACTGCCTCCAAGAGGTTCCGCCAGGCACCCAAAAAGCTCCCAAGACACCCACAAGAACCCCCACATAAAGCCCAAGAAGCCCACGACGCCTCGAACGTGGACTCCACGCCTCTTCTGGGGGTCAGCGGAATGGCGTAAGCCTCTTGAACATTGATACCGATGACGACGTCGACGGTAACGATAATTATTCATTATCAGTGTGGTGATGATGATAACGATGACGACGGTGGCGGTGAAGATGATGGTGATGATCATGCTGCGGTAGCGATGATGATGGTGTTGGCTAAGACCCAAGCGGGGTTGAAGGACGCCCCCCTACTGAGAGCCTGGGGGCGGCCCAGAGTCTGGGATAGAAAAGTGAAGGATGGGATTACGAGGGCATGCAAATAGAGGCCTCCAAGATGGGATCCGAGCAAATGGGGTCGGAGGATCTCGCCGCATCGCGGATACATCTGCGATGCATCGGCCATGCACTGGCGACGTCGACGATGCATCGGCGATGTCGGCGTGGAGAGACTAGGGCCCCACATCGAGCCGCATCGCTGATGCATCGCCGATGCATCGACGATGCGGCGCGATCTTCCGACCCCATCTACCCCGACCCCATCCGAGAGGCCTAGAGCAAGGCACCCACGACGTGCTACCAGACCACACCCTCGTAGCCGTCGGCACGGTCCGACGGTGGCAGCGCGGGCCCGCGGCCCGGGCCGGGGCGTCCTGCCCGCGGCGTCCGGCGGCCCGCCGCGCCCGCCGGGCTGCAGCAGGGTGTTGAGCCGCTCCATCTTGGAGCCCAGGCGGTCCTGCGGGGCGGCACGGCTGCAGCCGGGTGCTGCTGCCGAGCAGGACCGGCCGTCCCGGCCTTCCTGTAGGCCTACCACCACATGTTCCTAGAACGATGAACGCGTGGATAGCGAAAAAACATGCTGTCTGAGAGCAGCTCTCATAACACGAACCATATGAAGTAAATCAAGACGGTTTTCACCAAAGCGTTATGAGAACATCTCGTGCAAGCCACAAAAAGGTTAATTAGTAGAATAGTACCTCGTGGGCCTATAGGCAAGTCCAGACGTTTCGCCGTATTTCGATGCTAAACCCCAGAGCCCAAACGTCCCGAAAAACTCCATGCGATAATTGTCCTCAGCTTCTGGCGTGCAGAGGCAGTCGACGGCCCTCGGGATTGTCCAAAAACCACTCGGGAGGAAAAGCTGGCCCTGGGGAGAGCGTCGGGACTTCTGGGGGCTCCAGGTAAAATTATGACGTCACACGGGCCAAGTCTCCGACGAACAGATTTACACGGACGAGTTTAATACATTGGACTTGTAATGCAGTGGATGTTCTTTCACTACACAAGGGCGTAAACTAGGAAGAATACCATCTCGCGAGCGCGCGCCAGAATACATACGATGTCCGAAAGCATGTCCACGTATCGGTCAAAATGTGCCTATGCGCGGATGATGTGGAGACGTGGTCACGCACAACCGCCGATGAGCCTTTGCGCGCGTTTGAATACATGTGGTGTTAAACGCGCTCGCACAGTGATGAGGGCGACCATGCGATGAACAATGATATCCGACTGACCATTTGCGCGAAGGCTTCTGCGACAACCCCTGGAGAATCGAGGGTCTTCAAAACTGGACAGGCTGTCTCGGGGCCATCTTGGACAGCCGCAGGCCCACCGACCGCACTTCGGCCGCCCGCGGGTTGGATCTCCCAGCCGGCATGAGGGGAGGAGGGGAGGGAAAACAAGGAAAAACGCACCGAACAAACACGGACCAGGAGGAGGGGGGGGAGAGAGGCAGGGGCAGCAAGCACGCACGTAAAGGTGGACGGGGGGACGGGCGGGGGCAGTCGTCAGCTGCTCGTGGTCGGCGGCCGGGGGCGGGCGGGGGTAGCGGCGCGGGCGGGGACGGAAGCGGGCGGGGGCAACGGCATGGGCGGGGACGGAGGCCAGGGGCGAGGAGCGTGGTCGTCGTCGTCGGCGGCCGTTGGGGGCGGCCGGCGATCGGCCGTTGGACCAGTGGCCGGCGGGCGTCAAGGCCCAGGAGCGGCCCTTGGAAAGGCGGCCGCGCCTGCGCTGCGGCGGCGAGCGCTTCTCACCGCTCACGTGGCGTCAGCCGTCGACGCCGTGGTCCCGGCCGCCATGCGCGCCAGCGTCGCGCCCGGTCGCGACTCGAGGCGACGCAGCACTGCCCGCGCGCTCTCCCTGTGCAGGGAGATGGAGCGTCGTTGGGCAAGCTGCGCCGCCGCGAGCGCGGCGTCCTCTCGTGTTGCGTCGGCGAGCCGCTTGGCAAGGGCCGCGAAAGCGCGGCGCGCCTCCCACCCCCATCCGCCGCCGTGCGCCTCGCATACCATTGGTATGGAAAAGGGGCCCGCCTCGGAGCAGCGGCGCTGGGTGTCCTGGTGGAGGCGCTTGCGCTCCTCGTAGCGGTCCGCCGCCGCGCTCGCCGCCTCGGCCGAAGCCGCCACCGCGTCCGCGCGGAGCCCGCTGGTGACGGCAAAGTCCAGGGCCGCGGGCATGCCATTGCGCCAGCGCGGGACGAAAACGTCCGCGGGGCGCCGTCCGTCGCCGTCCAAATCGCCCCCGTTCTCCACGCCACCGGGGGGGCCCTCGCCGGGGGTGCGAGGCGGCAGGAGGCCGGGGCGCTCGATCTCGGCGCCCACGTGGCCGGCTGCCAGCGCGTCGTGCCAGGCCCTGTCGCGGAGGCGGTTGCTGCATCTGGTGCGGTCGCCGCGGCAGCTGCACGCGAGGGTGTGATCGGCGAACACGTCCATCACCTCCCTGCACGCCGGGCAAAAGGCCTCCTCGTCGAGAAGCTGGCGCCTCAGGCGTCTCTGCAGCGCTATTTGCATCAGACCGTGAGACATGTCGGTGCCGATCGCTGGGCAGGGCGGGGCCAGGAGCCAGTCGCTGGCGCCCGGAGCAGCGACCAGGTTGAGGTGGGCCCGCACGGCCAGAGGGGAGCGCTGCCAGAGCTCGTCGCGGGTGAGGTCGTCCACCTCCTCGGAGAGGCGCTTCTGGTCGGCGTGCTGGGCGGGGTCGAGCTCAATCCTGTCGGTCGGTAGGACCGTGGCGTTGAAGGCCTGGACGGCCGCGGCCAGGCTGCCGTCGCAAGCCGAGTAGGGCTGCCGGCAGAGCCGCGCGGGGCCCTCTGGGCCTCTGGGCCCTCGCAGGGGTGCTCTGGAGGCCACCTGGGCCTCCCAGGGAACCCGATTGGAACCGGGGCCACGCACCTTTGGCAACATTTCTTGGGCAGCGCGGCCAGTGTGCCACATGAGAGGCCAGCATCTGCATGGGATGCGGGAGATGCCCCGCAGTGCCGATGCCTCGGCGACGCCGGCGTGGAGAACGCCGGGCCCCACAGCAAGCCGCATCGCCGATGCATCCTGCGGCGCGGTCCTGCGACCTCATCTGCGTGGGCAAGACAGGGCCGGCGGGCGGCGAAGAAGACCGCGCGGGCGCGGCCGCGGCGGGAGCGCCTTCGGGAGGGGTCCTATTGGGGAGGCCTTCGACGGGTCCTTGGAGGAGGGGCAGCTCCTGGGAGGTCTGAGAACGACGAAGGGCGGTTAAGCCAGAAGGGGCCGATAAGCCAGCTCAGGCTGAATGAAGCCCAGGATTGAGCCAGAACAGCCTGGATCTGCAAGGGCAGGGTGCAGGTCGTACTGCGAAGCGCGAGGGGTGCCCTGATCAAGAGCGCGTCGAACGGGAATTGAGAGAAGCACCATAGAAATGGCTCCTGAGCGAATATCGTTCGTTGCAGGCGCACTTACTGAGAGAAGGCGGATTGTCCTGAGCAAACACAACACGAGCAGTTGCCAGGCTCGCGATCATCTTCAGGAGGGCCCGATGGGACCGCACGTCAAAACCTAGTCGTGCAAGTCCTCCCTGATGAGGGTGAGAAGGAGGAGGAGAGGAGGGACGGGGAAGGAATGGAGGAAGGAAAGTCCAGCGCACTCACCCAACCGCACCCCTCTGCACTGGAGTCTACACGGACCCTCAGGATCAAGGACCCCTCCTGAGAGATGCGCCAGTTTCCACCATTTACGGGTGCAGGGCGAGCTTGATGCAGCCTTGATAACGGTCCCCCCCTCGAGCAGGATTGCGAACAAGCCTCGACTTCAAGCGTCCCCTACCGAGGATGGCCGCCCTAGGCTTGATCAGGATTTTGATCAAGCGTGATCAAGGGCTTGACCCAGCCCGATGGACAGGGGTAGCTAATTCCCAGACGGCGACGTCGCAAATCGCGACGTTTCCGCCCCACCCCCGCTCTCCCCCAGTAACGGCCGTTATCGCGAGAGGCTACTAAAAAGCTGGCTCGAGGGCGTTGCTTGATGGGGGCAATAAGAGGGGTGATGAAGAAAGGTGCCTTTCGGACACATTCGGGGCACCAGGGGCCCCCATTGCGGGACCCTTTCATGCAACCCTCGATCCCCTCCCTCCATTGATCGCCCCCCAGTACGAGACGTCCAAGGCTCCTGGCCCTGGCAGATGCTGGTGAATTGGAACGTTTGCGGTGTCTCTAAATGGTGCTGCAGCTGCAGCGTTGGCTTTATCTTAGGATCGGCGCTCTGCTCCCATCGCTCAGAATTGCGATTTCGCGCCAGCGCGGACCACTTGTCTGGATCCGAGTGCATTCTCATCGTTGCCACCCCCCTCATTTGCCCTCCCCCGCCTTCTCCTGGTCATCCTCCTCCCGCTCCTCCCGCTCCTCCAAATCCTCCTCATCTTCCTCCTGCTCATCCTGCTGCTCATCGGCTACCTCCCTCTCCTTCTCCCCCTCCTCCTGTGCGCGCAGCTTCCCTTGTCCGATTGCGCATAGCACGATGGAGTCTTCTGGGAAGTTCCAGGTCCGCTGTTACACGCGTCCGCGGACAGAGACACCTCAGCGCAATGGAAAGGGATAGGTGGCAGGATCTCAGACATGGCGCGAGCGCACCCAGCTGGTCCTGTCCTCCTCTGCCCCTCACCCCCTCTGTTGAGCAGGGACCGACCGTCCCGGCATTCCTGTAGTCCTACCACGACATGTTCTCCTAGAACCCAAGAAATGTGCAAAGAACAAAAACAATGTTCTTAGAACATAAATCCGATGTGCTGAGGCAAGACAGCCCAAGCCAGAAATGTTCTGAGAACATTGCCTGCAGACCACAAAAGGTCCTTAGAACATTGTTCGGTAGGCATATAGGCACGCCAGGACGCTTCGCCACTGCTCGACTCTCCCCCTCTGTCGTGACTCTTGTGCTCGACCCGAGATGGGGCCTCTCCGTGGGGGGCCGCCCTGGCCGGCGGAGACCGGCGCGGCGCGAGGCCTCGCCGACGCCGGCAGCGGGGTCCGCCCGCGGCGCGCCCGGCGACGAGGCCTCGCCGCCTGGGGCGCGGGGGAGCCGCGCCGCCGCTGCCCTCCGGCCGCCCGCGCCGCGGGGCCCTCTGCTGCGTGCGGGGCCCAAAGATTCGACGATCGGAGTGCTTCCACCCGGGTGTGCTGATCTGGTCTCGTGTCTTCTGCTCTCCCCCCCCCCTTCCTCCCTCCCCCTCCCCGTCCCCTCCTCGCCACGGGGCTTCTTCGCGCTTGCAAAAACGGCTGTTGTGCTCTCGCTCTTGGCCTCACGGGGCCCGTGATCGGGCTCCAGCAGGACCACCCACGACGGATCTTGGGCGCAAGACTGCCCCCCGGGGAGGGGGTCGGGAGCTCCGGGGCCGCGAGCAAGAGCCACAGCGGAGGGTGCCTGGGGAGGGCGCCTCCGGCGATCGCGCGGGATGGGGAGGGGGGTCCTCCTCGGGCGGCGTACCACAGCGGGGGCAGGGGCGGGGGGAAGCAGCATGGCAGCAGACGTCGGGAGAGATGGCAGAGGGGACAGAGGTCGACTGACCGAGACAAAATCGGAGTCGCCTCGCGCGCAAGGGGAGGGGGCAGTGCGGGAGGCCCGGATCGGTCGGCATCGGTCTCGTGAGGAGTGGCCCGAGCCGCGTCGGCGCGGGATGGTCGGCGCCGAGCCGAGCCCAGGCCGCGCCAGGACTCGTGACGACGCCACGCGAACACGGGGCCGCATCGGACCGTCGGGACATCGGAATCGGGCCGACATCGATATCGAATCGGATCGATCGGATCGAAGTTGACCTCAGGTGAACCCAAGTGGATATCGAATCGATGTCGACATCGATATCGAATCGGATCGATCGGATTCCCTCCCCTCGCGTGGAGGGAAGGGGAAAACAGAGGAGAGGAGACAAGAAGAGGAGCAGAGAAGAGGAGGGCGGGGGCCAAGCTCCGGGGTGGCCAGGGACAAACGGAGCAGTCTGCCGACCAGCGACGGTGGGCCAGGTGGTGTCTGGCGCTCGAGAACAGTGCCTGGACAGACCGAGCGAGAACTGGCGCAGCACTGTGCACTGGAGCACCTGCTCGCCAGAGAGGAGGGGAGGGATCCTCCCTCCCCTGGGGGGGAGAGGCGCCCCAGAGTCCTGCACCGAGCCCCAGCTCCGCCAGTCCATGGGTTGCTTGCCCGTGCACTTCCAGCAGGTGCTGCGCGTGCGGCGCGCCAGGTTCGCCACTTCGTGAACAAAAATCCTGCCTCTCCCCGTTCTGCCCTCGTCCCCCACATCCCGTTTCGTCGTTCTGCGGGCGCCTTCAGATGATCCCAGGCGGAGCTCAAACCAAACGCACGTGCAGTGAAACGGTGCGCCGACCCCGGCCAGGCCTGGCTCCCCCTTCTGCGCTGCACCCTCCCCCCCCGCCCAGCGCAGGCCCACCCGGCGGGTCTTCGACGCAAATGCCGTACCTCTGCGCCGCCGACACCAGCTGGCTCAGGTGGTTCATGAGGCCCTGGCCCCGCGGGCCCAGGGCAAGATGGGATGCCTTCCTGCGCAAGCCAACTCTGAAGAGTCTGACGAACGACCTCCCCGAGCCCGAAGACGACGTCGTGCGTTTGGCCACTCGGGCTCCGACGGGGAAGACTGCGACTTGACGCTTTTGCTCGGCAGCGCCAGCGACCGCAGGCGCGAGAGTCGGGACTGGCGGGGCGCGCCGGCGAGGGGCGTGCGGAGCAAGAGGAAAAGCAGACAGCGGCCGCGGAGGAGGAGGAGGAGGAGGAGGAGGAGGAGGAGGAGGAGGAGGAGCAGGAGGAGGAGGAGGAGGAGGAGGAGGAGGGAGGAGGAGGAGGGGGAGGAGGGAGGAGAGAGGAGGGAGGAGGCCCGACCATCGAGAAGCGACTCGGCGAGGGGCGCGCAGGCGGCCTCGGGCACCTGGGACGGTGTGCATCAAGTCGAGGAGCAGCGGAAGGACCGTGCCTTCGAAGCAGGAGGCGGCCAGCGAGGCGCAGGAGCATCGCCGCGGGGAATCGAGGCTCAACGCAGTCGCGCCCGATTCTGGGCCGAGCATTGACTCGATCGGACTGCTTGTCCTGCCTGGCCCCGTCGGCCCGCCAGATGCTCCAAGGATGCGGGCGACGCGCCGGCCGCGCTCGAGGGAGAGGTGGGCCCGACCTCGTCGTGCTGTACAGCCATCACGCTCCCAAAAGGGGCGCTGAATGAGGAACGAGGGGGCATTGCTGGCCACGGCGAGCCTCGGCCACGAAAAGGTTGCCCGACCTAGATCTAAGGCACGGCCCGAAAACCAGAGCCCTCCTGACCGGAGGTCCTTCGTGTAAGTCGGGCCTGTCCTCCTCCAAAATGGTCGAAAAATAATGTATCAAAATCGTCCCTAAATTATTGTTCTACTATTTTTGAATATTCCTCCAGTAGAGGGACAGGCCCCACTTAATCCTTCGTTCGGCCTCTGGGCCAAAGCAGCGCGGGCCCGGGCTGGAGCCCGCGCGCGGCCGAGGAGCACCGCGGCGTCGTAGGGCCCCCGGGGCTCGCACCCGACGGTCCGAGCGGGCCCCGAGCCGGGTGCGATCGTGCAGCCGTGGGACAGATCGACCGAAACAGGGGCAACGCTTCACGCTCCAAACCCAGGCTTACACTGAAGTCGGGCCTGTCCCTCTACAGGAGGAATGTGCAAAAATGGTCAAAAAAAATCTGAGGACTCTTTCTCAAATATTTTTGAACATTTGGGTAACATGTTTTGAGTATCTTTAATATTTCGCCCCGAATCCCCCTGTAGGGGGACAGGCCCGACCTAAGCTTACACAGGCCGAGCGCACATCGCGCTCCAAATACAGCACGCTCCTGACGTGATGGCATGGGCCCTGGTGTCTGACAACGGGCGGGCCGTTCACCACTGAGCAGCCTCCGCTCTCGGAGGTCCCGAGGGGCGTTGCACAGCCCCCCAAGGCCTTCGTGCTCAAGATGCAGCAGGCTGCTCATGTAGAAATAACTGACGTGACGCCGAGGTTACTGGCTGCCAGGTGTCTGTTGCTCACGATCATGCTTCCTGGCGTGGCGACGTGGGCCTTTGGTGCCCGTCACCGCGTGGACCATCAGACATGAAACGCCCTCCGCTCTCGGAGGCCCCAGAAAGCACTCGTCGCCACCTTTCGCGTGGATTTGTTGTTGGGCGTCCCGCAGAAGTCACGCATGCGGGACGAGAGCAGCGCCTCCCGCGGTCGAAGCGCTGCCCTGCGATCTGTACAGACTCCAGCGTGACGCCAAAAGCCCACAACTTGAAGCCGAACTCTGCAGGACGTCTGTCGACTGAACTTCGGCAGAGGCGCGAGGAGTCCGCTGGCCCATGTGTGGGGCTATCAGGCTGCGAGGTTGGTCTTTTCGTCCCCAAGAGATCTGTCTTAACTGGGACCGCATCCGCCCCCTAGCCACCGAGTTGCCTCACGGGCTCATTCTCAGGGGACTTGCAGAATTCAGCCAGGAACTCGTCCTCGAGGGCTCTCAGGGGATCCTCCCGAGAACGAGCTCCCGAGCGAAAAAAATCTGCCTGGAGCTCGTTCTCGGGGGCTCCTCAGGGAATTCCCCCGAGAACAAGCTCCTGAGCGAATTCAGCGGTTCCGCCTGAGAACGCGCTATTAGACGATTTTCGCACCCGAGACAACCATCCCACGTAAATCATGGTAGTCTCGCGCCTCGGAGGCCACGATCCCTGGTATGTTACACCAGTTCGCACCCCCGAAGTCACCATCCCCCATAAATCACACCAGGCTCGCGCCCCCGAAGAAAGGATCCCTGGCTGCTTCGCTAGATTCGCGCCCCCGCATCCGCCTGCCGACGTCCGCGCAGATCGGCCCCCCGGCGGTGCCTCTGAATGCAACATCGGATCGGAACAAATCGGTAATCTCTGAGACCGTCGGTTCTGGAGGGTCTGTCTCGGGCCGGGCGAAAGGGGGGGATAGCAAAGGGCGGGTTTGAGAATCAGCTCACGTAGCTGATGTTCCCGGCGCCTCCTGGCGCCGGGAGGCGCCTATGTATCGAGGAATGGGCCAGGCGGCGGGGCCGAAACCAGCTGCATGCAGCAAATTTCGTACCCCCCCCTTGCTCTATCCCCCATGTTCGTCCGGCCCGACCGTCGGTTCTGGAGGGTCTGTCGGGCGCCTCGCGCCGCGGCCGACCCAGCTCCGAGCAGCTCGGACCACGCTCCGGACAGCTCCGCCCCGGTCCTGGGCCGCCCGATAGGTGCCCCGAGCCGGGCCGGCACAGGCCAGGTCGGCCCGGGGGGCCGTGTCGCGACCGCGAGCCCCAGCCAGCCGCCCAGTGGCTCCCACACCTGGGCCAGAGGAGGGCGGAGAGGAGGGATCGGGCTCACCTGGCCCCCCGAATAGGCCAGAGAGGGAAGGCGGCTCACCCTTCTGGCGCCGACCCCCGTCACGTCAGCCCCCAAAATGACCCGAGACGTCTCTCCTCCTCCTCCTCCTCCTCCTCCTCCTCCTCCTCCTCTCCTCCTCCTCCTCCTCCTCCTCCTCCTCCTCCTCCTCCTCCTCCTCCTCCTCCTCCTCCTCCTCCTCCTCCACGCGAGTCGACGATGTATGTTTTATTTGTTTGTCTGGGCGCCGCGCCGCTCCTCTCGGCGGGGGCCCTGGGCGCAGGAGGCCGAAAACCGGCGCCCCGCGAGCGCACTCACAGATTTGATGTGGCGGCTCGTGCCCACGGCGCGCGCCCCGTGGCGCGCCCGAACACGCGCGCCCGGCCCGACGCCCCTCTCTACGGCCGGCCGCGGTCGTCCTGCGGGGGCCCCTTCGCGGGCACGCCGCCGAACTCCGCCCGGACGTGCTGGCCACGGCAGCGCAGCGCGAGCACGGGGTAGAGCGCGAGCATGTGCTCCTGGCTCTCCGCCTTGATGGAGGAAGTCCCCACGAACGCGCGATTGTAATACCACTGCACGGTGCGGGTGCCGAAGTCGTACTTCACGCCGAGGACATCTCCCTCCGCCAGCCGGATGCCCTTCTGGACGTTGTGCCCTGCCAATGCGGAGCCAACGGGCCCGTTGCCGCTGACGTAGAGCACCGCGTGCTGCAGGTGGAGGGAGCAGGTCTCGGCGCCCACCGGCACGCGGCCGCAGACGCCCACGGCGAGGCCGCCCTGCTCGGAGTCGGTGTTCGCGGCCACGTGCACCTCGAAGCGCGAGGCGCCGAGGGGGCCCAGCGGCCGCTCGGCGGCGACCACCTGCCAGCCGTCCAGCGTCGCCCTCACGTCGCTGCCCAGCACCGCCAGGGAGGTGCCGTGCGTGGGCGAGACGCGGTTGGCCCCCACGAAGGGCATGAGGTGGAGGGCCTCCAACAGCGTGTCCACGCCCAGCTGCTGTTCCGGCGGCACCGGTGGAAACGGGGCGTCGGAGCGCCCCTGGCGCCTCGACAGCCAGTCCACGATGAAGGCGAAGCAGTCCGGGTTGAAGTCCAGAAAAAGCCTGCCTTCGCTGTCCCGCGGGATGGAATGGATGAAGGCGTCGCTGAACATGTGATTCAGGTAGCTCCCCTCGACGCTGCCAAGGAAGGCCCTGGGCATCGAGAACTCCCGCCCGCAGCAGCTGATCCGCAGCACCCCGGCGCCCGCGGACGCCCGTGGCACCGTCATCTGCTGCTGCAGGGCCCAGAGCCTCGCCCACTCCTCCTCGACAGGGCTGAACCTAAGCGGTGTTCTTCGTTTTCGTTTTGTTTTCGCTTTCCCTCGTTTTGTCTCCAATCCACCTCTACCGCAAAACGAAGCCGAAACGAAAGCGGCTCACGAAATCGCCAGAACACCGTTTGGGTCCAGCCCTGCTCCTCGATCTTCGCGCGCTCGGCTCGGCAGCTCTCCTCCGCGCGGGCGCGCAGCTGCCCCAGCTCCGCGGCCAGCCTCGCGGCCTCCTCCGCGCCGCGCCGCCCGGCGGCGCGCAGCCGCTCCCTCTCGGCCTCGACCGAAGCGGCGAGGCGCCGCACCGCGGCCTCGACCGCCGGGTCCTCGGCGCCGGCACCCGCCTCCTCCATCTCCAGCCGGGCCCCATGGCGCCGGCGGGGAGCCCGGCGCCGGAGCCAAGATGGCTACGGGCGGCCCACGCGGGTCGACTGGTCACGTGAGCGCTCCATGCAGCAGGAGAAGCTGCGAGGGCAGTCAGATCCGCTGGGCCAGTGGCAACAATATTGCGCAGAAGAGCGCCGCGAGGTCTCTGCTGGGGCCGTGTGCTCCTCCACTCCGCTGGGCCTCCCAAGGAGCACACGAAAGTGGCGCCAGTTGCGCAGAAAACTACCCCCCAGGGAGCTGCGAGGCCCCGTCTGGATCTGCGCACTCCCCTACGCCGCTGGCCCTCCATGGAGTCAACCAAGTTGGCGCCGGCTGCGCAGTTCGCAGTCCCCCAAGGGAGCTGCGAGGTCCCGTCTTGTCTGTGTCCGCGTACTCCCCGACCCCGCCGTGCCTCCCACTAACACACGAAAGTGGTGCCAGTTGCGCAGCTCGGCGAGCGAGGCTCGCAGCACATGAGGATCAAGGGAGGAGAAAGGCGGAAGGAAGTGGGGCCAATAGTGCTTCTCCGAAACGGAACCCCGAACAGGCAGAATGGGAAGAAAGACCGATACCGCTGATGCCCGGGCCTTTCCCCGGGGTGCTTTTGACCAAGGCCGCGAGGGGAAGCCGGCTGCGGCGACGGGGGGCACGCCGTGAGGCCCCAGAGGCGAGGGCGGCGAAAAGCATCGGCACCGCGGCCTGTCGTCCTCCCGTGCTCACTTGCCCGTCCAAGGGGGGCGGATCCCGAGGAGCGCGCAGCACCGATGCAGGCCTGCACCGGGCCTGCGGCACGCGGAGGCGCGGAAGAACGCCAGGGGCTGCCTGGCAGGGCTTCTATAGCACTCCAGGGGCCCCCCCCTCTTCCTCGGGTGTTGCCAGAAGTGCCCCTGGGCCAAAGGTGCCCCCAGGATGCTTAGGGGTACCTCGAACGGCCTCCAGAGCAAACCTCACGAGACCCAGAGGGCCCCAGAGGCTCCAAAATGGAGCGAAAAGCTGGGGGCGCCTTGGGCCAGGGGCACATCTAGCAACACCGGGCTTCCCGGTCACACTTCCCTGACTGCACCGCCCCATATTACCCGGGGGGTCCCTGCGCGGCCATGGCGACGACCTGGGGCTCTCCAAGGCTTCCACGACGGCCCAGGAGGCCCCCGAGACGGTTCAAGAGGGCCGCGCCCCGGGTCGCCCAACGATCGCTCGAAGACGCCCAAGACGGCATCACGATGGCCCAAGAGGCCTCCAAGACGCCCCTAGAAGCCTACATGAGGCATCCAGAGGACCACAAGAGGCAGGCACCAAACTCCGAGCCTTCTGCCCCAAGAGGCACCCAGGAGGCTCCTAGAGGCACCCAAGAGGCCCCAAAAGGCCCGCAAGAGGCCGCAAAACGGCCCCCGAGAGGCATCCCACGAGATCCCCGGAACATCCAATAGGCTTCGCACCCACAGCCCAGGCACCGTGGCGGGCCTTGCCGTAAGCAGCTGGAAGCTAGAGCGAGAACGAGGGAGGGAGTGAGACTTTGGAGTACCATGTGGGACCTGCTCTAGAACAGGAACATACCGTAGACAGATCTACCCTTTCTCCGACCTTGCGCCGCGCCGAACGCAACGGCCACGTTGTCCATAGACGTATCCACCCTGAAAGTGTCTATGGACGTTACGGCACCCAATGTGTCCTTAGACGCTATGGGCTAGGACGTGAGAGCGGTGTTCGGCATCGGCCCCAGATGTTGGTCTTCCAGAAGCGGGGAAGCTTGGCCCCAGAAATGAGGCTGCACCCCGCCGACCCTCTCCGCGGAAGACCCAGAGGCGAAGACATGAGGACGCAGCGGGCAGCTCGCAGCGGGCCCGGAGGAGAGGGACCCGGCGCCCTCCCAAAAAACGCGGGAGAATGCCTGAAGAAGAGGGGGCACAGACGTCCGACCGCACCCACTGCGCTGGAGTCGAGGACAACCCTGGCGGGGAGAGGGCGGAGCTCGAGGCAGGCGCCGAGCGAGGGCAGCGGGGAAGGAACGTCGACCTGGAGTTGGCGGTGCGTCGCCGATGGCTCGGCCATCGCAGCCGATAGCGAAGCCGCACGGTCCTGGGCAGGGAGGGGGTTATCGCGCCCCCGGTGGGCTGTCTGTGGGCGAGGGGGGGTCGACGATGTGTCGCTGCCAGGGTCAATCCCCCGTTCATGCTGTCCCCTTGGGCTTCAAGTCATAGCTCGGCCTCTCTGGCGGCCGTTCTGGACGAGCTGGGCACCCCGCAGAGAGCTCTCGGCGAAGCGAAGCTGCTGCAAGCACCCCCCAGGCTGGAGACCGCCGTGGACCGGCGACAACGTGCGAAAACCTCGAACCTCGAACCGCGAAGCCCCGATAACCTCGTAAGCCTACCCCCTCCTCCTCCTCCTCCTCCTCCTCCTCCTCTTCCTCCTCCTCCTCCTCCTCCTCCTCCTCCTCCTCCTCCTCCTCCTCCTCCTCCTCCATACCTGAGGGGCAACGATAGGGGAGGACTGGCGGAGGGGGGATGCATCGACCTAGCATCGGCGATACGTCGCCGATAAATCGGGGATAGGGCCCCGATAGGGAGTCCGCACTTTCCTGTGCAGGTTGCATCGGGCCCCTATCGGCGATCAGTGGGCGATTGGGGGGTCTCGGCGGTGGACGGTGGACAAACCCTCCTTTAGCAAACTTCCCCTTAATGAAAGCGGCGTGGGACCGAAACCGACGGACCTAGACCCGCAAAAATGACGGCCGCGACGCCCTCTCGCGAACCGAAAACGGCCAAACCCTTAATCGACGTGTCAGGGTAGGAGGTCTATCCACCTCCGAGGGTCGATGCACCCCCCCCTGTGCGCATTCCCCCCCTTTTTCGTTGCCCCTGAACACCTCGCCCCCGAGCCGAGCGAGCGGCCCAGGCCCCCGGGGCCTGCCGCTCCCGCTCCACGTCGGCCTGCATGCTCGACCGCTCGGCCTCGCCCGCGGCTGCCGCGGCACGCGCCGAGGGCACTTCGAGGCCCTTGCGCCTCAGATCTCCCCCTGCTCGTCCTCGACAAGCTGAATCCGCCTCCTCCTCCTCCTCCTCCTCCTCCTCCTCCTCCTCCTCCTCCTCCTCCTCCTCCCCGACCTCATCCTCCTCTTCCTCATACGGCGGATGCGCTGTCTGACGAGGCACGCCTGGCCGCCTCCTGAGACTCGGCGAGGACGCGACGATGAGGGTGTGCACCTCCTCCTCGTCCTCCTCATCAACCTCCTCGTCCTCCTCGCTTTACTCATTCGCGTCGTCAGGGCAAACCTGGCCAAAACTCGTGCCCCCCCTGCCACACGACATGGGAGCGAACGCTTCTGGACCGCGCACTCCGACTGCATCCTGCTGCCTGGTCCGCCCCAGACATCCCTCGCGGCATCCAGAAAGCCTCCCTGGGGCCTCCCAGGGATTTCCTGGCCCCCCAAAGACTTCCGAGATCACCCCAGGACTCATAGGGCATCCCAAGGCCTGGTAAAACCTCACAGGACCTCCTAGGTGGCATCATAGATTGCATTTACGAACCGCCTGTTTGACTGTGGCTGTTCGCAAGGATGTTTGTTAATTGTCACCAGTCGCCAGTGGCTTCGAGACTGACCCCAGAGGCCCTAGCATTACCCCATGTTTGTCTATGATGGCCCCGACAATGCACCTGCGTGTGTTTCAACCAGAACGCATCCATTTTCCCGAGCCGCGAAGCAAAAATCATTTCGCTTTCGAAACCCCATCCGATTATCCCCCCTGCGCTCGCAGTCGGCCTGTCGCTTGCCTAGCCCATTCTTGCCAACTTGCGGATGCCTCTCCCGCCAGCAAAGCAGTCAGGACGGGACACCGCGACTCCGAAATAGCAAGCTTGCTATGCGACCAACGGTGAGCTACGCCCCCCGTAATTTGTGTTGTGCCATCTAATGCGAGGCGGGGATTTATCCATACCCACCGCCTGGTAACCGATTTCCTGGTGTCCCAGCGGGCGGTGGATGCTATATTTCGGCCCCCGGGGGTCCGAATATGTCCATATCCAACGCCTGCCGAGGCTCCGAAAACTAACCCTCCAGGTGGTGGTCATGTATAAATCCCCGCCTCAACACCGAATGATCCGATGTTTTTCTCACGTGGTGGATGGCACCTCACTGGGGAAACTCACCACTGACAATCAGCCTTTAGCCTGCGGACTGTCCAGCGCAACCTGCAGCGCAAGCTCTGGAACATATCACGGGAACGACTTGGTACATTGCGACTCCGCAGGGCGCGGAGAGTCTGGCGCAACTGTACAGTCGGACTTCATTGGACAGGACACGCGAGAGGACAAAAGACCCTTCCGAGGGCCACATTGCCATGGGAATGCAGGAGGCATGGGTCGCGAGACACAGGACACAAAGGTACCCTTGATTTGGCAGGTTCGACCTACTAATCCAGGCCGACTGTATGGCGCAACAGATCGGAGGCACACGGAGGCGGAAAACTCACGATTCGGACGGAAGCAGAGTGTTTGGCTCAGCACGTGGCGCCATGCATGGTGGGCAGATGAAAGCATGTCGGTGCCTGGCGCCGCCCCTGGCGCAGACCATGAAAAAGGTAGGGTGGGGACATCACGATTCGGTGGGTCGCGGGGTGCCTGGCTCAAGCTGTGACACATTCTGGCAATCTACAGCGCAGCCTTCTAGAAGGCAGGGCGAGTGGGCGCATCTCGAGTCCATACTGAGCGGGGTGTCTGGCGCAACCTGTGGCGTTACAGAAGGTGGACAAAGAGGGAACTGGCAATTCTGCAGGGCACGCTGGGTGTATGGCGCTCCCTTGTGGCGCAGCCTGTAGAAGTCAGACAGGGTGGAGAACTCTCAAATGGGTAGGGCGCGGCGTGTCTGGCGAAACCCATGCCGCGTATAGCAGATGACAGGAGGTGGGAGATCGCGATTCGTTGATCAGGCGGGGTGCCTGGCCCGCAATCTGAGGCGCCACCTATGGCGCAACCCGTGGAACGTAGACTCAACCAAGAGCAAGCGGTTCGGCAGTGCGGTGGGCGTCTGGCGCAAATCATGGCGAGACCATACAGCCGATACCGCTGGGTGACATGTCGTAGGCTAGCCAAGCGTTCTGTGTACAAACACTTGGTGGCTGGGATGCCCCAGCCGTATGCTGTGTAAGCAGGCCGTTCTGAGACGAACGCCAGTGCGGTGTTGTAGCCTCCAGCGCTTTTGACGGCATCTGGTAACCATCAAAAACGCGTGATGCTCCATCAAAGTTACTTGTTTGTTATGGCAACCGGTAGCCATAAAAAAGCGTGATGTTCCATCTGAGCAGTGCGGAGGGGGGCAGAAGTTGTCCGCCCCAATATTTGAGCATCAAATGAGAAAGTCGAGCATCATGAAAACATCGGTCTGAATTCCGTTTCTGGCAAGATAGCAGCATTTACATGTTAGCACAGGCGGAAGACACGGGTGTGCAGCAACGCTTCCCCATCTCCGCAGACATTTGCCGCAGAGGCCCCGCAGAGGGCCGTTCTAGCAGCACATTGCGCAGTGTATACCAGCGTTGAGTCTGGGAAACATCGCAGTGCGGTATTGTAGTCTTTCCTCCAGCGTTTGACGGCCCAACAGCGACGGCAAGAGGGGAGGAATGGGGGAGGAGGAGGAAACACAAAAAAAGATGGGATGAGGAGGATGAAGCGGCGAAGGAGAAGGTGGTGGTGGAGCCGTAAGGGGCCACGAGTCGATGCCTTCACTCACATCTAGCCCTTACTTGATTATGGTGCCTGCAACTGTACTGTCCACTCTGCCGCCAGTCGGACGCACGCCAGCTGGGTTGCTGGACACGCGCCCACTCCAGCAGTGGCTCCCCTCAGCAGCCAAGCTCCCCCACTAGCAAGCACTGTCTGAGGACTGGCCAGACCTCTCGCCCAGACCGAACCCCAAAGAGGCAAGCAACGTCGGGGGAGAAAACAAGAGGCTGGGAAGAGAAGAAGAAAGAGAAGGAAGATGAGGAGGACGAGGAGGAGGAGGAGGACGAGGAGGACGACAAGACCACTCACAGGACCTCAGGCTGCTCGTTGCAGACGCCGCGCGCGCTGCGGGGGGCGGCGCTGTTTTGATCGTATGAATCATGTGCGCAGGTCGACCCGCGCCCGCGCCCGCGGGCGCCGCGGCTTCCCCCGGCGCCGCCCCTCGGCTGGCAAGGGGAGGGGCCGGGGGGGTGGGCACCGCGCCTCGGCGCGACCCCTCCGCGGCCTGGCCGGGACTCCTGAGGCACGCTCCGTGCATGGGGGGGGCCCTGGCGGCTGTGGCAGGAGTGCGCCGGGTATACCTGTCGGTGGGAAAAAGCGGGCAGAAATGGGAAGCCAGGCAGGCGTCAAAGGTAGATTGGGATTCTGCCCCCCACCCTGGACAGGAGGGAAGAGGGAAGGCCGCGCGACCATCGAAATAGAAGCCGCCTGAAACAACTTGGGATCTAAGCGATCCACCATATACCTGCCTTCGACGTCCGATGGGTACACCTGCCCCGATGCTGGCCAGCCCCCTGCTGGGCCCAGAGTCGGTGTGTACGCCGCCTCTGGCTTGGCCAGGAGAGCGCATACACCGATCCTGGACCCGGGGCCGACCTCTGCCAGGATCGATGCGTACTGCAGTCGGCGCCGTCCGGTGACGTGTCTGAGGGGCCACCCGGGCAGGATTGGCTCACTGAGGGGATATCGGAGCGAGGGCACTGGCAGGACTGAGTTTAGTGGGACTTGGTTTAGTGATGTGTGTTTGGGGACGCCTCTTCGCCCACTTATTCTGACCGGAATTGGCATCACCCGAACAGCCAAAACTACGGCAGACCTGGTTTAGTGATTCACGCACCGGCTCCCCGTACCCGAGGTCCCAGCTCTTCGTCGAGACGCCTCTCGACAGCGAAATAGCACGATCCTGGACAGGGGCGCGCACCCAAGCCCGAATCGGCGAAAGATGAGCGACTCGGGGCCAATGTCCCTCCCCCTCGGCTCGATCCCAAACTTCGGTACACACGCTGGGTGGACCCAGTGGGCCCTCGGAGGCGCCTTCTGGAGGCCTGGGCGAGGCAGAAACTTCGGGCAGAAAACGGGCGGAGGAGGAGGCGGAGGAAGAGGTGGAGGAGGAGGAGGGGGAAGGGGAGGAGGTGGGGGAGGAGGTGGAGGACGAGGAGGAGGAGGAGGTGGAGGAGGAGGAGGAGGTGGAGGAGGAGGAGGAGGGGAAGGAGAGAAGGTGGGGAAGGAGGAAGAGGAGTAGAAGGAGGAGGAGGGGAAGGGGGTGCTGCCTGTCAAGACCGCATGGGGGGTCTGAGGGAGAGGGCGGCGGCCGGGCTCCCTTAGGAGGGAACAACCGTCCTCTGCCAGATTCCCGACGGCGGGGTTTTCTCGGACCGGTTTTTCCCCGAGCACAAGATGGGCGACGATGGCGATGATGATGCTGGTGATGGTGACGTTGTTGTTGTTGATGATGTTGATGATGGTGATGGTGATGGTGATGGTGATGATGGTGGTGATGATGAAAGTGATGGTGGTGGTGATGGCGATGGTGATGGTGATGATGATGATGATGATGATGATGATGATGATGATGATGGTGATGATGACGATGACGATGATGACGATGATGATGATGATAATGAAGAACCACTGCGCTTGATACTGTTCTCGCGCACTGCCCTTGATGATGAACCACTGCACTTGACGTTGATGATGATGGTGATGATGATGGTGGTGATAATGCTGACAATCGCACTCTGCCTGCATGCTCCGACAATGAATATGACCCTGTTCAACGTTTGCCGTTCGCTGCGCATCTGCGTGCTGCCACTTCCCGCGCGCCCGTGACCGCCGATCGCGCGCCGCGACTGACTAGACGTCAACTCGCAAACACAACGTACGAAACACGTCGCACGTACGCTCACAAGTGCAGGCGATTCGCGTCTGGTCATGGCGCGTTCCGCGCGAAGCTGCTCGTAACAACGCGGCGGCACCGGCGCCCCCAATGCGAATATTTGAAATTGCTTCACGGAGGGGCGCGGATGATTTACGATCCTTTACATCAAAGCAGGTTCTTGGGCGTTTGCGAATAAGCACTTTGCGAAAAGTGGAACGCGCTCGGTGAAACCTGACTCTTTCAATCCACGGCCACGAAGTCCCGACCCCTTCCCCAAAGGTAGATTTTCACCCCAAATCCGTTTTCAGCCGACACCCACGAAAAACATCTGGGTTGCAGAACAGATCGTCAAAGATCTGGGTCCAATCCTTGAACAGGGACCGTCCCGGCATTCCTGTCGGACTGCCACGGAATGTTCTGAAACATAAAACCACGTTTTCAAAATATAAAAGCGGTGCACCAGAGCAAGACGGTTTCAGCCGGACCTGTTCTAAGAACACCTCCTGCAGACCACAACCAAGTCTGAAAAGACTCCCCGGTGGGCCTATGGGCAAGCCAGGACGCCTCGCCGCTGCTAGAACTCCGACCCTCACCGACAACGGCTCCCAGGGCAGGAGCTGCCGCCCTCGGACTCTCGGCCAGCCGACCCGCCGTGCAGCGCCCCCACCGCCGCCGCGCGGGCGGCCCCAAGCGCAGCCCGCCGCGGTTCAGGGCTGCCCACGAGTCCACCCCGGCCGCGAGACCGCCACCTGTCGTGGGCGAAAAAACATATGAACATCCGCGGCCCCGCTGGGCCGCGATCCCCAGGACCCGGGCCGACCCACCACCCACGCACGGTGGCGGGATAGGCCGACGGCCACTGGATCCGCCGCCCCCTGTGGTCTTGCCACAGGGGTGCACGGCGTGCTGGATGTTTCAGGTTTTGGTTTTGGTTCTTTTTCTAAAAGAACTCCCCAGTGGGCTTCGGCCCGTCCCGCCGGCCACCCGCAAGTTTCCGAAAATCCATCTGTCAATGCCTTTGTTGCCCCAACTTGGCCCAAGATGGCCTCCAAGACGGCCAAGATGGCCCAAGATGGCCTCCAAGATGCTTCCAAGACGGCCAAGATGGCCTCCAAGACGGGTAAGATGGCTCCAAGATGCACCCAAGACGGCCCAAGATGGCCTCAAGATGGTCTAAGACGGCCCAAAAGGCCCGCAAAAGGCCTCCAAGACGGCCCAAGAGCCCTCCAAGACGCCCTCCAGGAAGGCCCGAATAGGTTAAAATCATTGATTTTCCTTAGGTTTTTGAAGGATTTTGGCATGTTCTTCTTTTCAGCTCTCCGACGGCCCAAGACGGCCCAAGAGGTCCCCAACATCGCCCCAACAGCACCCAAGAGGCCTCCAAGATGGCCCCTATGACGGCCCAAGAGGCCCCCAAGAAGGCCCCAAGAGGGCCTCAAGACGGCCCAAGAGGCCTCCAAGACGCCCAAGATGGCCTCCAAGACGGCCAAGATGGCCCAAGATGGCCTCCAAGATGCCTCCAAGACGGCCAAGATGGCCTCCAAGACGGGTAAGATGGCTCCAAGATGCACCCAAGACGGTCCAAGATGGCCTCAAGATGGTCTAAGACGGCCCAAAAGGCCCGCAAAAGGCCTCCAATACGGCCCAAGAGCCCTCCAAGACGCCCTCCAGGAAGGCCCGAATAGGTTAAAATCATTGATTTTCCTTAGGTTTTTGAAGGATTTTGGCATGTTCTTCTTTTCAGCTCTCCGACGGCCCCAGACGGCCCATGAGGTCCCCAACATCGCCCCAACAGCACCCAAGAGGCCTCCAAGATGGCCCCATGACGGCCCAAGAGGCCCCCAAGAAGGCCCCAAGAGGGCCTCAAGACGGCCCAAGAGGCCTCCAAGACGCCCAAGATGGCCTCCAAGACGGCCAAGATGGCCCAAGATGGCCTCCAAGATGCCTCCAAGACGGCCAAAATGGCCTCCAAGACGGGTAAGATGGCTCCAAGATGCACCCAAGACGGCCCAAGATGGCCTCAAGATGGTCTAAGACGGCCCAAAAGGCCCGCAAAAGGCCTCCAAGACGGCCCAAGAGCCCTCCAAGACGCCCTCCAGGAAGGCCCGAATAGGTTAAAATCATTGATTTTCCTTAGGTTTTTGAAGGATTTTGGCTGTTCTTCTTTTCAGCTCTCCGACGGCCCAAGACGGCCCAAGAGGTCCCCAACATCGCCCCAACAGCACCCAAGAGGCCTCCAAGATGGCCCTATGACGGCCCAAGAGGCCCCCAAGAAGACCCCAAGAGGGCCTCAAGACGGCCCAAGAGGCGTCCAAGACGCCCAAGATGGCCTCCAAGACGGCCAAGATGGCCCAAGATGGCCTCCAAGATGCCTCCAAGACGGCCAAAATGGCAATGGCCTCCAAAACGGCCTAGGAACCCTCCAAGACGTCCTCCGAGAAGGCCCGAAAGGGTCAAAATGGCTTCCAGACGGTCAAGATGACCTGCAAGATGCCCACGTGTTCCCCGAAGGCTTTCCAAACCGACTCGGGGAACACGTGGTCCGATAGCTTGGCAGGCCTCTGGCCACAACCTTCGGCCACATAGGCGCTTCAAAAAAGGCAGGGGGCGGCGGTGATTCGCCGTAGGCGTCTTCGATAAATGCTGAGTGAGAGGAGGGGAGGGAAAAAGAGAGGAGGGACGAGGGCGAAGAAGATCACATCAGTCGGAGCGCCCCGGATCGGCGGCACTGGCCGAAGGCCACTACAACATATGAACATCCGCGGCCCCGCTGGGCCGCGATCCCCTGGACCCGGGCAGTTTTTCTGCGGACGCCCCGCGGAACGTGTCCGTGCGACCGCGCATCCGCGGAATCGCGCGCCGGAATCTAAGCCGCGACGGCGCGGATGGTGACATGTTCGCCGCTACGGTAGGGGCCCGACCACGAGAAACTTTCCACAAGAAACCCAACCCTGAGACTCCAGGGCGCCCATTGATATTTGGCGTGGGAACGACACGTTTTCCATTACAAAACCAGCGAGCCCCAAGAAACCCCAGGGAACCCTGGAGGCAAGCAACATGTTTCGTGGCATGGGTCTCCATTGTACGCGTATTCGCGGCCACGCTGAGCCGCGATCCCGAAGACGCGGGGCGTTTTTCACCGGACGTCCCGCGCGGAACGTATCCGTGCGACCACGCATCCGTGGGACCGCGAAGCGGAATCCAGGCCGCGACGGCGCGGACATTGGCAATTACAGTGGCGGCCACTCCACAGAAGACCTTCCGCTATAAACCCAACCCTGGGACCACAGGGCGCCCATTGTTTTTTAGCGTGGGAACGCCACGCTGCCCATTGCAAAACCATCGAAACCCCAAAAACCCGGGGGCAGTGTGGAGGCGGGCAAGGCGTTTCTTGGCATGGTCCTCCACTGTAACGGCATGTTCGCCGCTGCGTGAACTTTTCAGCTTCTCGCGCAAAAAGGGCACCTTTGCACCGCCAGCACCGCGCCTCGCCAAGACCACCCCATGCGGGCCCCAGCACGGCGCACGGCGCTCCTCTGGCCGAGGAGGCCGGGAGGAGCAACCATTCACGACGGGAAGCGATTCGCCACGTTCGGCCTCAGGGCGCCAGTGCCAGGCTTCGGAACCGTTTGGCGGCGTGCAAAGTGGGGCAGGGGCAGATGGGAAGGTTTCCTAGAAGCACCCTGCTTCTTAGAAGGCCCTGGCCCTACGTCTATAGAGAAGGCCAGCGCCTTCTAAGAAGCAGGTGTGTTTCTAAGAAAGAGAGCGTTCTGTGGTCGCTTGGAGGGGGGGGGGACCGGACCTCCCCATCCTTTCCTACTGTTCCTCTCCCTCCTCGAGTCGGCGCCGGCGTCCGCGACGGCTGGCGGCGGTGCCGGGGAGCGTCGATGAAGACGACGACTTCCTTTTTGGGGCCGGCGCCGGCGCCTGCGGCGGCGGGCGGCGGCGGCGGAGAACGTCGACGAGGCCGACGGCGCCGACGATGATGATGACGACGATGACGACGACGACGACGCTCCGCCACCTTGCCTCGGCTTCGGGTCAGAATCCTAATGGGCGCCTCTTGGAGGGCTCGTCGGAAGGCTCCCAGGGGCCTCTGAAGGGCATTTGTGAAGCCTCTTTTGCGTCTCTGGGGGCCTCTCTGTGGTGGTGGTGGTGGTGGTGGTGGTGGTGGTGGTGGTGGTGGTGGTGGTGGTGGTGGTGGTGGTGGTGGTGGTGGTGGTGGTGGTGGTTGGCTGGGATGGTGGGTGGTGGTGGTGGTGGTGGTGGTTGTGGTGGTGGTGGTGGTGTTGTAGTGGTTGGTGGTGGCGGTGGTGTTGGTTGTTGTGGTGGTTGTGGTGGCAGGTTGTGGCGGTGGTGGTTGTGGCGGTGGTGGTGGTGGTGCGGTGGTTTCTGGTGGTGGCGGTGGCCGTAGTTGTTGTGGCGGTGGCCCAAAGTGGTGGCGGTAGTGGCGGCGGTGTGGTGGTTTGTGGTGGTTGTGGTGGTGGTCGTGGTTGTGGTGGTGGTGGGCTGTGGTTGTGGTGATTTGTCGTGGTGGTTGTGGTGATGGTGGCGGTGGTGGTGGTTTATTGTGGTGGTGGTGGTTGTGGTGGTGGGTCGTGGTGGTGTGGTGGTTTGCGATGGTGGTGGTGGCGGGTTGCGGTGGTGGCGGTGGCGGTCGTTGTGATGGTGGTGGTGTGGTGGTTTGCTGTGGTGGTGGTTGTGGCGGTGGGTGGTGGTGGTGGTGGTGGTGGCGGTGTGTGGTGGTGGTTTGTGGTGGTGATCAAAGTGGGTTGTGGCGGTGGTGGCGGTGGTGGTGGTTGGGGCGTGGTGGTTTGTGGTGGTAGTGGTGGCGGTGGTGGCGGTGGCTTGTGGAGGTGGTGGCGGTGGTGGTGGTGGAGGCGGTGGTGGTGGTGTGGTGATTTGTAATTGTGGTGGGTCGCGTCGCTGGTAGTGGTGGTGGTGGTTGTGGCGGTGGTGGTGGTGGCGTGGTGAATTGTTGTGGCGGTGGTGGTGGTAGTGGTGGTGGGTTGTTGTGGTGGTGGTGGATTGTTGTGGCGGTGGCGGTGGTGGTATTGGTGGTGTTGGTTGCGTGGTGGTTTGGTGGTGGTGGCGGTGGGTTGAAGTGGTGGTGGTGGTGGTCATGGTGGTGGCGTTGGCGGCGGCGTTGGCATGGTGGTTTGTGGTGGTGGCTGTGGGTGGGCTGTGTTGTTGGCGGTGGTGGTGCTGCTGCTGCTGGCGCTGGTGCTGGTTGGTGGCGGTGGTGGGTGGTGGGTGGGTGGGTGGGTGGTGGTGGTGATGGCGTGGTGGTTTGTGGTGGTGGTGGGTTGTGGTGATGGTGGTGGTGGTGTCGGTGGTGGTGATGGCGGTGGTCATGGCATGATTGTTTTTGGCGGTTGTGGTGGTGGTGGTTGTGGTGGGTTGTGGCGGTTTGTGGTGGTGCTGGTTGTGGTGGCGTTTTTGGCGGCGGAGGTAGTGTAGTGGCTTGTGATAAAAGTGGTGGTTGTGGTGGTGGTGGGTTGTGGTGGTTGCGGTGGTGGTGGCGGTGGTGGTGGTGGCGTGGTGGTTTGTGGTGGTGGTGGTGTGGCCTTCGGCTCTGCCCGCAACCGTGTGTTGGCTTCGCGTTACAATGATGGGTGCCTCTTGAGGTCTCGTCACATGGGTTTCGGGGGCGCGTGAGGAGCATGTGCGAATCTTCGTGGACGTTCCTAAAGGCCTCTCGGTGGCCTTGGGGAGGCGAGGGTTCGATATGGCGAAATGTGGGAGTTCCTTCTGCGGCCTCTGGGCCCTCTCTGGTCATCGTCGCTGCGTCCCCGCCGTCGGCGCTGCTGGCCGCCGCCAGCGCCGTCGCTGGCGCCGGCGCGGGGGGGGGGGTTGGACCCCCCCCCTTCCCCCTGGGCCCTCTCTGGTCATCGTCGCTGCGTCCCTGTCGTCGGCGCTGCTGGCCGCCGCCAGCGCCGGCGCCGGCGCGGGGGGGGGGGGTTAATTGGGGAGGTGAGGGGGGACGGGGATCCCCGTGGTTCTGATGGGGGGGCCCACCCCCTGGTTGGAAACGCGCCCGCCGCCGAATGTTCCCAAGGCAAGCACCCGTGAAACGCGTTCTCTCGTTTCTAAGAAGCCTTCCCCTCTCCCCCATATTCCTTTCTGCGCGCGGCCGAACCGTGAAACGACCACTCGGGATGAAAAGTTGGCCCTGGGAAGAGGCGGGGCTTCAGGGGACCGCGCGTGGACGAAAAGATTGCGTCGCATATCAGGGCGCCACCCTGGGAACCACGCGCGCGTCGCCCAAGACCAGGACATTAGAGCGGCCAAGGCACGCCACCTTGACGCGCGTGAAGGCCGTGCACGCCCGTCTCTGCGGCACCATTCGAACCCGATCGAGTCGTGACGGCCCTGGGGCCCGATACGAGGCAAAAAAGCTTCGATGCCAAAAAATGCAACGCCCAGATCTCGCGGAACGCCCTGGCCAGGCATGACGGTGTGGCACATCCTACACATGCGATGTCTTGATTTGTTCAATGCGCGCTCTCCAGAAGTCACGACCCTCTCCCCGGGGCTGGGAATCACCTCGGGTCGTTTTTTGACGGCCCCAAGGCCCAACAAGGGCCCCGAGGTCGAAGATGGCAAAATACCCCCCGTCGCAAATTCTTCGCGGCGCGAAGATGTTAGGAGAGGGGGCGAGGAGGAACTCGAACTGCGGGGGGGCTTGAAGAGAGAAAGCACGGCGGGAATCCGCCGACCCTGCCTGCCGGCGCGTGTGAACGGCTTGTACGTTCAAGTCGTCATCTCCGTCATTCGTTGGTCGTCGTCTCTGTCGTCCCCTTTCCCTGCCTCACCCTTTCCCTGGGCTCGTCGAAGCTCCCCCCTTTTCCCAGGGACCTCCTCAGCGTGCCAACCAAAGCGAAGTTGAGCAACGCCGTAATTGAGTCGAATGGAATGCCTTTCCCTTCGATCCCTCCCCCGCCGGGGGGGGCGGGGGTCCCGGTTGGGGGTCAGATACGACGCCCCCCCCGGGAATTCCCGGAGCCCCAAAAGGCCCCAAGACGGGCCAAGCGTGCCTCAAGATGCCCGAAAGTCAATCCAAGAGAACCCCGAATCGCCGAACGATCTGCCCAAGACGCCTTGACGGCCTCCAGACGGCCCAAGAGGCCTGCAAAGCGCCCCAAGAGGCCTCCAGAAGCTTTCCCACGAGAGCCCCAAGAGGCAAAATTCATGGATGTCCCATACGTGTTTGAAAGATTTGGGCGTTCTGGCCTCTTCCGCTTCCCGACGCGGCAAGACGGCCCAAGAGGCCCTCAAGATCGCCCCGAGACGGCCCAAAAGGCCCCCAAGAGGGCCCCCCAACGGCCGAAGAGGGCCCCAAGACGGCCCAAGACGCTTCCAAGACGGCCCAAGAGGCCCCCATGATTCCCGCAAGAAAACCCACGAGAGCCCCGAATTGCCCAGGAGGCCTCCAAGAGTGCCTTGAGACGGCGCAAAAGGAGCCCTGGACGGCCCAAGACGGCCTCCAGAGAGCCCCAAGCTGTCCCAAGAAAGCCACTGGCCTCGTCCTCCTCCTCCTCCTCCTCCTCTTCCTCCTCCTCCTCCTCCCCCCCCTGCTCCCCCTCCTTCTGTTTTCTTCCGCCTCCTCCTCTTGCTTCTCCTCCACATCCTTCTCCCCCATCCTCCTCCCGCATCCGCCTCCTCCACCCTGTCTCCACCTCCCACTCATCCTCCTCCCCCTGTCCCCCGCTCGTTTTCATCTTCGTCGTTCTCAGGATCGGCGGCACCTGCCGTGAGGCCTTCGCAATGAGATGTCGACCTGCGGTATCTCAACTCATCAACGCATTTTGTACGCGCCTGCGCTGAAGTCAAACGGCGGCAAAGGATCAGATTTCAGTCGGGGTTGCGCGATCGATCGAACAACTCTGTCAAAGGCGCGAGAACGTGGACAAGAGAACAATAACTGTCCAAACCCAAACACACTCACAACTCAGCAGGGATGCTCTATCATTGCCTGGCCTGACGGCGCGGCACGGCAGACGGCGGGGGCACCAGCTGTCGGGAGCTCGCTCGTGCGAATCGAAGCGGCACCCGGGGAGCTCACACGAATGAAGGTGGAGCGAGTTCCACCAATCCGCGCGCGCAGCATGTTTGGTGACCACTGGACTGCAGATAGAACGTCTGAAATCTTGTCATTGATATCAGACGAGGCGGGTGGTCCAGGGCCACGTGGAGGGGCGAGGTTGATGAGTCGAGCTCACCGCCTCAATCACGGTCATGAGGGCGGGACCTGCCACGGCCACGCATCTTAACCTCCTCGCTGGGAAAACAGGCTGCGGCATTGCCCTCCTGTGATTTCTCGCCCTCGCCAGCGTCGGCTGCTGCGCGCGACGACGCGGCCGCGCGCCGACGCTTGAACTCTTGGCCCCCACGACGCGCCTTCTTCTTGGCTTGGCGTTGTCGTCATCGTTACTGTTCTTGTCCTTGCTCTTGCTCTCGCACTTGCCCGTGCCCGCGCCCTTGCCCGCCAGCTGGGCCGCGAGGCCGCGCGACCCTATAGAGCCCGACTGCAGTGCGTGGCCAGAGCTGCAATGGCCGTGGCAAGGAGGGCCTGCGCATGGCGGCGTACTCCTCGTCGCTGCCGTACTCCATCTCCTTGCCCCAGTGCCCGGGCAACCCTGGCTGCGGAGGTCGCGGAGCGCAGCGCGGCGGGGCGCTCGGCCTGCGCCCGCCCCTCGGCGGAGGGGGGCGCGGCGACCGTAGGGCGCGCCCGTTGCGGGGGGCCGACCTCGACCTAAGGACAGGCTTCCAGGGGCCGCTCCTGCTGGTGGGCAACACCGGCCGCGGGCAGGACAGGGTCTTGGCCGCGGCCCGGCCAGCTGCCCAGGTCGACCAGTTGCCAAGATCGGCGGCACTCAAGCCTTCCCCGAAGCGTCCACGAAGAGCAAGCGTAGAACAGCTTCGCGTTGAATAGTACCAACCTGACCGGGATGGGTTCCATGGCGAAGGTCGGCCTCGCATCGGTCACCCAGCCCACTGCGCTGCAAGCTTCGTGGACAAAAAGCAGCGCGCACCATTGGCTCCGTGACCTTGCAGCCGAAGAAGCACTTTCGCGCTGCCGTCGGCGTGGCGACTTCGCTGGCGTGCCGGTCCTCGAAGAAGGCGTGCGCTGCCTTGTCTGCCCGCCAAGCGTTGCCTGCACGCTGGGCATTGTGAAGCACGGAAACACGGAAGCACGCTCGCACGTGGGCACCGTCTAGGGTGCTGCGGGTGCGGCGCCGGAGCGCCGCAACGTCAGAAAGCAAGGCCTGATCAGATGGCCTACTCAATGTTCTTTTTGCTGTATGTTTCAATGTATGTGTTGCCCGTGAAGCTGGAGATCATGCCCTTGAGACTGAAGTCGAAAACTGGAGCAGGGACCAAAGAAACCGAAGAGCGCCCACCCCTGCGCGTAACGGGGCACACAAACACCATCATCACCGCAACCTCCAAAATCTCGCGCCCTCTCGCTGGCTCTCGGGCCGCGGACGCTCCCTGCCCCGGAGCCTGCCTCACAAGCGGCGATCCACATCCCAGAGGCGATGGGGTCCGAGCAGATGGGGTCGAAAGACCGCGACGCATCGCAGGCGACATCGGCGATGTTTGACCGACGTCGGCGCGGGGAAACTCTGGCTCCATATCGAGAATCATCGCCAATGTATCGACGATGCGGCACGATCCTCCAACCCCATCTACTCGGACCCCATCTGTAAGACCTGAACATCCACATCCACACCTTCGCGTCTGGATACCGAGACATGCTCGCGCCGTGAAAACGTCACGACAGGAAGCTCTTAGTACAAATTTCGGCCTCTGGGGGCCCTCGCTGGGCCTCGGGACCGTCCAACTACCACTCGAGAAAAAAACAAAAAAAAAAAAAAGGGGGAAGGGACGGACGGGACTTCCGAGGACCGCGCATTGAAAAACACAAGACGTCGCATGTTTGGATAATCATCCCATGCCCTCGCGGTCTGGGATACGCGATCCCATGGATACAGTCATCGCGCGAGACGCGGGAGCGCCAAACAAGGCATGAAGGGGCTCTTCTGCCCACGGCGAGCCCCAACCACTAATGGGATCCCCGACCTGGACCTGAGGAACGGCCCGAAGACCAGAGCCCCTCCTCAGGCCGAAGTGGCCCTTCCATCAACGACTTGACTCTACGTTCCGCCGGGCGCATCCGTGCAAGGCCGCCCTGCACACCCGGGGCCGCGAGGCCGCGAGGAGCCAGGGCCGCGAGACCGTCGGTGTGCCCCTCGCTCTGGCGGTGCCTCCTCCTCCTCCTCCCCCTCCTCCTCCTCCTCCTCCACCTCCTCCATTCCTTCTCCTTGCGGGAAACTCCTCCCTGTCGCATCCTGAGGCTACTTTTCAGGGCGGGCCTGACATCTCGCCAGAGACTTCCGCACCATGTATGACTCTGAAGCTTAAAAAGTGACAACAGTTTCACAGATGGAGGGCGGGTCGTTTTCAAGATGTGGCTCTCGCCTTAGCGCCGCGCAAATTCGTTGTCAAAATTTCCAAGAGCTTCACGGATTGAGGGCGGGTGCTTTTCAAAATGTGGCTCTCGCCTTAGTGCCGCGCACATTCGTTGTAGAAAATTGCAAGGGTTGCACGAATTCACATGATCAGCGTACCAGAAATGGTGTTTGGAAGGATTCAGGATTATGCCGGCGCAACTGTTATGTTGATTCGCTGTGTTGAAGTCCCACAAGTGACGTCCTGGCACGATTCTGGATCGGCAAGACGCAGCAGTCAGGTTGATGCGTGGCGTTGAAATCCCGAAAACAATGTTTTGGCACGCTCCAGGTATCTTCAAACCGTTGTCTTGCAACGAGGCAGTTCCCTCAGTGGAAATGAAGCGTTGTAGGAGCCTATGTAGAGGGAGCTTGGAGGGAGGGTTAATTCCAATATCGTTGATGATTCTTGGGTTTCCACTGGTCCTCCTCCTCCTCCTCCTCCTCCTCCCCCCTCCTCCACCTCCTCCTCCTCCTCCTCCTCCTCCTCCTCCTCCGCCTCCTCCTCCTCCTCGCCGACACTCTGCCCTCCGAGCGCTGCAGCACTCGTGCCGCCCCGAGGGCGGCGCCAAATCCGGCACGGCGGGGCTCTTCTGGGCCACGGCGCGCCCGAGCCACCAGCAGGCCCCGCCCGACCGCACGTCTGATCTCACCATCGCTCGGACGTCCATTTCCCCTAGCTTTTTTCGGTTTCGTGCGTGGTTATTTCGCTCGATGGTCGAGGATGCTCCTCGAAGGTCCTCGCCGAGAAAAAAAATGCACACGTCCGAGCGATGCCAGGTGATGGAGGAGCGGCCAGGAAACCAGAGCCCCTCCGGAGCCCAGCCGGGGCCCTCGGGCGGACCACCGAGCGGCGGGGGCGCCCGACGGGGCCCACCTGCGATCAGTGCCGGCGCCGCCGCCTGCCGCGGCCGCGGTCCCTCGAGTCCGACAGGTCGCTGGGGCTGCGCCTCCTCCGCGGCCTCCCACAGGGGGGTCCGAGCACAGCCGCCGTGCTGCGAGAAGGGGCGCCGAACAAGGAGCCAAAGGGGCTTTTGTGGCCGCCACGAGAGCTGAGGGGCGGCCCGAAAACCAAGGCCCTCCAGAGCCCCAAATTGTGCTCACTTCGTTGGACGCCCGAAGTGGGTACGGAAAAAATCCAACAGCTGCCGCTGTTGCGCAGGCGGCCTTCTGTCTCAAATGGGCAACGTCCGCGGCAACGCTGACAGCGAGTCCTGTTCAAAATGGACTGGAGCTGATGTCGGCCTTCGTACACATCCCTTGCCTACCCATTCCGATTGTGCCGAATCTCAGCGGCTTGACTAGAGATGGGACCAGGGGATCGCGCCGCATCGCGGATGCATCGCCCATGGTCGGCGCGGCCCTACGACCCCATCTGCTCGGACCCCCTGTGGGACGCATGGGCTCCTGCGGCGGTCGTCGCGGCTGTCGCACCGGCGGCGACGCTCGCCGCGCCCGCGGTCGCGGCCCCTGCTCCTGAAGGGGGGCAATGACTGGAGGGAACGATACACTGCTACTCCCCGGACCTCTCCCAGGGTGAGCGCTGACCAGGATTTCGAGGCGAGTCCAGCCGTGCCGACGGAGGGCTCCTGAGGCATCAAGAAGCAAAAACGAGGTAAGGGTAATCAGCGTAGCGGTATCCCCAGACATCCGATGTCCTGAGTGTTTCAACGCGGGCCCTCCAAAGGTCTGGACCTCTTCCCCAGGGCCAGCTCTTCATCCCGAGGTCGTTTTTCGACGCTCCCAGGGCCCCGGAAGGGATCCCAGGGCCAAAAACTGCGAAAAGCGTCCGCACTGGGCTTCTGAGCCTGGGTCGGTACTGTTTCCTCCCCTCAGGTCCGAGAGCGACGGTCGCCCCTGCTCCGGTCACGGCCGCCGCCGCCGCCGCGGTCGTCACCGCGATCGCGGCCGCCGCCGCCGCCGCCGTCCGCGTCACCGTGGGAGAAGCGGCACGCGCTGCCCCGGGAGCACCTCCCAGCCTTGAAGTCCATGCAGTACTCCCGGCCACCAGGGGAGGTCCGGTCCTGCCATGCGGGCCTCCTCGGCCCCCGCCCCCTGCACCTCCTCCTCCTCCTCCTCCTCCTCCTCCTCCTCCTCCTCCTCCTCCTCCTCCTCCTCTCCTCATCCTCCTACTCCTCCTCCTCCACCTCTCCTCCCTCCCCCTCTCTCCTCCCTCCCTCCTCCCTCCTCCTCCCTCCTCCTCCTCCTCCTCCTCCTCCTCCTCCTCCTCCTCCTCCTCCTCCTCCTCCTCATGTCATCATCATCCTCATCAGCATCCTCATCATCATCCTCATCATCATCATCATCATCATCAGCATCATCATCATCATCATCAGCAGCAGCATGATTATGATGATGATGATCATCATCAACATCATCATCAGCACCAGCAGCAGCACAATCATCATCACCACCACCACCACCACCACCATCATCATCATCAGCAGCATCATCATTAGCATCACCATCATCATCAGCAGCAGCAACATCAGCATCACCATCATCATCATCATCAGCAGCAGCATCATCAGCATCACCATCCTCATCAGCATCAGCATTAGCATCATCATCATCCTCAGCTTCATCCTCATCCTCATCCTCATCTTCCTCATCATTATCATCAACATCATCATCCTCATCCTCCTCATCATCCTCGTCCTCGTCTCATCCTCTCTCTCCTCCCTCACCTCCTCCTCCTACTCCTCCTCCTCCTCATGCTCCCCTTCCTCCTCCGCCTCCTCCTCCTCCTCTTCCTCCTCCGCCTCCTCCTATTATTCCTCCTCCTCTCTCCTCCCTCTTCTACAATTACACAAGATGAGTACTACTCGCCTCTCTCCCCTGATGACGTCCCGAAGATCTCTGGCGCCCATCCGCGTATTGTTGTTTACACGCAGGCTTCCCGGGAACTGGGTTTTGGCTCGGGTTTGTGTTCAAAATGCTGATCCCGCTGAAGCGCTGGCTACATCTTCGGGCTTCCACTCGTTCCGAACCGTGCTCCCGCTGCAGCGCCAGCCTCATTTCCGCCTCTCCTATCGTTCCGAATCGTGTTCCCGCTGCAGCGCTGGCCTCATTTCCGCGCTTCCGTTTCCGCGCTTCCGCTCGTCCCGAATCGTGCCCACGCTGCAGCGCTGGCATCACTACTTCCAGTGTCATGCCACAGGCCCCAAAATCTAGAAAATTACCTCCAGAACAAGCATAGGAAGTGATTACACATTCGGTGTCGATTCGTTCATTGCTTGGGCCGCAGAAGCCCCCCCCTACCCCCACTTTGGGGCGTCGCCACGCCATGTTATGTCATGCTACGCGTTGATCTTCCACACCATGCTATGCCATGTAATGCTATGCCATGCTACGACATCCGAGTGTGCGAATAGAGGAGATCTACGCCATGGCCAGGAATGGGAGGGAGGGGTAGGACGTCAAATATGAGGCGAGCGCACCTAGCTTGTCTCCTCCTCTCATCCTCTTCCTCCTCCTCTTCCTCCTCCTCCTCATTCATATTCTGGCTTTCCTCCTCCTCCTCCTCCTCCTCCTCAGCATCAGCACCAGCACAAGCACCAGCACCAGCATCATCATCATCAGCAGCAGCATCATCGTCAGCATCATCATCAGTAGCATCATCATCATCATCATCATCATCATCATCATCATCATCATCATCATCATCATCATCATCATCATCATCGTCAGCACAATCATCATCAGCAGCATCAGCATCATCAGCATCACCACCACCACCATCATAATCATCATCATCATCATCATCATCATCATCATCATCATCATCATCATCATCATCATCATCATCATCATCATCATCATCATCATCATCATCGGCATCAGCAGCATCATCATCAGCATGCCTCTCTTCCTCCTCATCCTCCTCCTCCTCCCCCCATTGTTTCTCCTCGTCCTCTTCCTCCTCCTCCGCCTCCTCCTGGTTGCCCTGTCTCTTCTCCTCCTGCTCCTCCTCCTCCTGCTCCTCCTCTCCCTCTCCTCCATCTCCTCCCTGTCCTCCCTCTCCTCCTCCTCCTTCACCGCCTCATCCCTCCTGCCTCTCCTCTTCCTCCTCCATCCCATTCCCGTATGCAGAACGTCACCCTGTCGCACCCTCAGACGCGTCGGTGGGGCGGGCTGGGGGGGGTTCGCCTGAGGCTGCCTCACCACGTATGATCCTGAAGACTGGGATTCGCAACAGCTTCAAGGATAGAGGGAGGGTGGCTTTCGAAATGCGGTTCTCGCCTTATCGCCGCGCGCACCCGATGTAAAGTGTTGTAGCATAATCAAAGACGGAGGGTGATTCGCCCTCACAATGTGGTCCTCGCCTTGGCGCCGCGCTCATTCGCTTGAACAGTTCGCAGCAGCTTCAAAGTTTCGTAAAACTGTAGTCACAAGAACGGTGTTCTGACACGAATTACTACAGTCAGGACGCAATCGCCATGTTGATTCGCTTGTATGGAATCCCAGGAGTGGTATTCTGGCACGAGTTAGGACTGTCAGGACGCAACAGGCACGTTGATGCGTGACGCTGAAGTCCCAGGAATTGCGTTCTGGAACGATTTAGGAATCTCAGACGGTCACCTTCCAACGGGGCACTTCCCGCAGTGAAAAGAAATGATTGCAGGGTCCTATGAAGAGGCTACTTGAAGGAAGTGGTTATTGCAACATCGTTGATGCGTCTTGGCTTTACACTGGTCCTCCTCCTCCTCCTCCTCCTCGTCCTCCTCCTCAGTGCCTGCACCCGACAGAACACAAGGCACCTCGCCGGCAGGTCCCCACCGCCAGCCCGAATAGCGAGCGGCGTAACTAGCACCATGGAAGAAACTAGCATCGGCTCTACCATCGCTTACCAGAGATACAAACTGCGATTGGTTGCGACAGAGGTTGCTGATTCGGCTGCCGCAAATAGTGTTGCCTGCTACGCTACTGGTTGCCCCAAGGGTTGCGCAATTGACTGTAGAAACAAACATCAACCTGCTATTGGTTGCGTCAATGGTGGCGCTCTCGGCGCCTGAAGACACAACGGCCTGAGATTGAGTGCACCATATGTTGCGCACTCGGTAGCAGCAGCAGCAGCAGCAGCAGCAGTAGTAGTAGTAGAAGTAGAAGTAGTGATAGAAATAGTAGTGGTGGTGGTGGTAGTAGTAAAAGTAGTAGTTGCAGTGATCGCAGTGGTAATAGTAATAGTAACAGTAGTACCAGTAGTGCTAGTAGCAGCAGTAGTACTAGTAGTGATATTAGTAGTAGCAGTAGTGCCAGCAGTAATAGTAGTAGTAGTAGTAGTAGTAGTAGTAGTAGTAGTAGTAGAAGTAGTAGTAGTAGTAGTAGTAGTAGAAGTAGTAGTAGTAGTAGTAGTAGTAGTAGTAGTACTAGTAGTAGTAGTGGTAGTAGTAGTGGTAGTAGTAGTAGTAGTAGTAGTAGTAGTAGTAGTGAAGGAGTCGTAGTTGTAACAAAACTTGTAGCAGTTAGAATAGTATCAATAGTCATAGTAGTAGCAGTAGTAGTGGCAGCAATAGTAGTAGTAGTAGTAGCAGCAGCAGCAGCAGCAGCAGCAGCAGCAGTAGCAGTAGTAGTAGTAGTAGTAGTAGTAGTAGTAGTACTAGTAGTAGTAGTAGGAGTAGGAGTAAGAGTAGTCGGAGTAGTAGTAGTAGCAGTGGCAGAAATAAAAACTAGGTAAGAGTAAGAATACTAATAAGAGCAAGAGTCAGGGTGACAATGAGAGTAAGCGTAGCATAAACAGTAACACTGGCAGTACCAGTAATAGTAATAATTATAGTTGTTGTAACCATAGTTGAAGTAGTGGTAGCGCTAGCAATCGAAATCGTGGTAGTAGTAGTAGTAGTACTACTACTACTACTACGACGACTACTACTACGACTACGACTACTACTACTACTGCTACTACTACTACTACTACTACTACTACTATTACTACTTCGACGACGACTACTACTACTACTACTACTACTACTACTACGACGACTACTACTACTACTACTACTACTACTACTACTACGACTACTACTACTACTACTACTGACTACTACTACTACTACTACTACTACTACTACTACTACTACTACTACTACTACTACTACTACTACTACTACTACTACTACTACTATTACTGCTGCCACTACTACTACTACCACTACTACTACTACTACTACTACGCCCTACTACTTATACGACTATGATACCGGAGAAAAAAACCCAATCCGATTTTTGTTGAGGCAGTGGGGCTATATGGGCTATATGGCTATCGGGGTGTAGTGATATAGGGCTATTGGGCTATTGGGCTATAGGGGCTATAGAACCTTAGGGCTATAGGGCTATAGGGCTCCAGAGCTATAGGGCTATAGGGCTATAGGACTCTGGAGCTATAGGGTTCTAGGGCTCTAGGGCTATAGGGCCATAGTGCTATACGACTGTAGGGCTATAGGGCTATGGGGCTATAGGGCTACTGGGCTATTGGGCACCCCCGGGCACCTGGGCACCCCCGGGAAACCGGGCACCCGGGCACCCCGGCCCGGCCACCGAAATCGGCCACGCACCTCACCGGCCACCCAGGCACCCGGGCACCGCCGGGCACCGGGCACCCGGGCACCCGGGCCCGGCCACCGAAATCGGCGACAAACCTCACCTAACCCATTAATCCGCTAGGACCCCTACAGAGGCAAGCTCTGATTGGGTAACTACTGCTACTCTACTACTGCACCTACTACTACTACCACTACTACTACTACTACTACTACTACTACTACTACTACTACTACTACTACTACTACTACTACTACTACTACTACT
>CAUYUJ010014817.1:333248-374657 GCA_963575745.1 Prorocentrum cordatum | reverse complement strand
GCATGCATGCATGCATGCATGCATGCATGCATGCATGTATGCATTCATGGATGTATGTATGTATGTATGTATGTGATTATGTATGTATGTAGGTAGGTAGGTAGGTAGGTAGGTAGGTAGGTCGGTAGGTAGGTAGGTAGGTAGGGAGGGAGGGAGGGAGGGAGGGAGGGAGGGATGGATGGATGTTTGTTTGCTTGTATGTATGTATGGATGGATGGATGGATGGATGGATGAATGAATGGATGGATGGATGGATGGATGTATGTGTATAAAAAAACATATATGTGTATGTATGCATGTGTGTGTCGTCTGCGGAAAGGGAGCAGAAGGAGGAGGAGGAGGAGGAGGAGGAGGAGAACGAGGAGGGAAAAGCAGGAGGAGGAGGAGGAGGAGACCTTCGAGTGGCAGGCAGAAGCGCGAGAGCGCCGGGCGCCTCCCTGCGTGGGCGCGCCGCGAGCCTCCCGCGCTCGTGCTCCTCCGGGCTCCTCCTCCTCCCTCCGCCCGGAAGGCCGCGTGCCCCCCCCCGCGCTCGCGACTCCGTGGGAGCCTCGCCGGTCCGGGCGCCCTGCGCCTCCCGCCGTCGCTCCTCGCAGCGGATCGGACGCGTCTGTCCCGTCGCGGTTCGAGCGCTGGGCGGCGAGCGGAGGGCGGGGGGGAAGCGGGGAGGGGGAGGCCTTCTCAGAAGGCGGCGGGGGACTTCTAAGAAGCCCTCGCGCCCTCTGAGGAACTTGCTGCGCCCTCGGGGGTGAGGCCCAGAAAACGTCTCAGAGGGCCGGGGGACTTCCGAGCCTTCTGAGAATGCCTTCTCCTGCGCACTTGCCCCCCTCGCTCGCCGCCGAAGCACTTCTTGCCGTGACTTATCCCACTCGTCGTGTACAGAATCCTTCCTTGCCAACGGGCACCAGGGTCTGACAACCTGCGTCTGTCACCCTAGTCACTATGGTCTACTGTTGCGGGGAGAAGAGAGGCAGGAGGAGGAGGAGGAAGCTTCGCTTCGGTCGAGCTGCAACGCACGGTGGCGAAATGCACGATGCCGCTGTCAAGAATGAGCAACATCGAAAGAACCGCAAACCATCATGGCTTTTTCGTATGAGCCGCGACGAGAGCACGAGCCCGCATGATCGGATGACCTGCTGGCACTCGAGCGCTCTCGATTCTCGCGTTGCGGAACACACCAACACTGCAGCGCGCATGCGCGGAAGAAACTCATGAGAGGGAAAGGTACGCAAATCATGAAAAATGATGCACGCAACAAAAGTAGAGCGGGGGGACGGAGCCGAACCGTGAGAGCGAGGCACGTTGAGACAACGACGCAATGAATCGGCAGCGTCGATGACGTGAGGAAGTAAGGCCAACATACGCATGATAAGTGAGCACTTACATAACGATTCCAGAAATCACGATACAAAAACGCGAACTAGATGTGTAGATGTATAGAGAGAGATTATACATGAGCAAGAGCAGTCGACACAGCTTGGAAGAATGGAGACAAGTAGGCACGCCAAGCGAACCAGCGAGCTGAAGATCAGTCCCCCAACCCGCCGACATGGTGTTACTGAAGCACGCGGAATTCATGATGTAACGCAAGAAAAACGACCACTTCGTGTTCCGAAACCTGGCAGCACTGATCGGCCGGAGGCATCGAGCGATGGAGAAGAACTGCGGCAAGAAGCGCGGAGGCGATGATGAGGCGCACCGCGGTTACGACAACACCCGAACGTGTGCCCTGCGCTGCCCACCAGTGCCAACGGAGAACACGGCGAGTCCCCGTGACAACGCAGGCCTTGGCCTGTGGCACCGCGTGAACCGTTCGGCCTCGAACGAGTCGGGGACGAAAAACATGTCCGTATCCGCGGCCTCGCGGGCTTATCTGGGATAACTGCTGTCCGGGGTAACTCCAGTTTGGTTCCCCGAGGCGCGAATCTGTAATCACCCCTGACTGCCCCCAGCCATGGTGATCCGGGAGGGTAGGACGCCTGAGTTATTCGGGATAACTGCGGTCCAGGGTATAACTCCTGTTTGGGCTCCCGAGGCGCAAATCTGCAGCCATTCCTGACCGCCCCAAGCCCTGATGATTCGGGAGCGTGGGACGCCCGAGTGAATCGGGATAAATGCGGTCTCCGGGGTATAACTCCGGTTTGGGCTCCCGAGGGGCGAAACTGTATGTATATATATGTGTGTATATATACATCTATATATACATTCATTAATTCATTCATTCATTCATTCATTCATTCATACATACATACATACATACATACATATATACATACATACATACATACATACATACATACGTGCATGCATGCATGCATGCATGCATGCATGCATGCATACACAGACACACACACATACATACATACATACATACATACATACATACATACATACATACATGCATGCATACATACATACATACATGCATACATACATACATACATACATACATACATGCATGCATGCATGCATGCATGCATTTATGCATACATACATACATACATACATACATACATACATACATACATACATGCATGCATACATACATACATACATACATACATACATGCATGCATACATGCATACATACATACATACATACATACATACATACATACATAAATACATACATACGTAAATACGTAAATACATAAATACATACATACATACATACATACATACATACATACATGCATGCATGCATGCATGCATGCAGGCAGGCAGGCAGGCAGGCAGGCAGGCAGGCAGGCAGGCAGGCAGGCAGGCAGGCAGGCAGGCAGGCAGGCAGGCAGGCAGGCATACATACATACATACATACATACATACATACATACATACATACATACATACATACATATAGAGCTATCCCCGACCGCCCCCAGCCCTGATGATTCGGGAGGGTGAGACGCCCAAGTTATTCGGGGGAACTGCGGTCTCTGAGGTATAATTCCGATTTGGGCTCCCGAAACGCGAAGATGTAGCCATCCCTGACCCCCCCCCAGCCCTGATGACTCTGGGCTATGAAACCTCGGTGGCAACACATGGGAGCCTCCCGTAACATCATGTCGGCTCTTGCGAATCGACGCCAGTCGACGCTAAATCGACGCTAGCCGACGCTAAATCGGCGCTATATTATCGGCTCCTAGACGCTAATCGATGCTGAAGACAAAACTAAAAGTGCATACCAGGCTCCCATGATTTGCCCCGAGAGAACATAAGACCACGCTGGGATCGAGGGGGTTCGGGGGCCCAGACCAGATTTGGAGCAGCACGGGGGGCTTCATGCCCGCAACCGTGCGCCCCGGCATGCTGCGTGGCTGGGGCTACTCCAGCCCCATAGAGCCGAAGCCCCTCTCTGGATCGGAGGGCCCCCTGGCTCGCCTGGGAAGGTCGGCCAGAACCACGTGGACTTCGATCAGAGCTTACGCGCCAGGCTTCCAAGTGCACAATCCGACACTGCCGACGAGAAGGTCCCTCCTCCCTCCTCCCTCCTCCTCCTCCTCCTCCTCCTCCTCCTCCTCCCTCCTCCGTCCTCCCCATCCTCCTCCCTCCCTCCTCCCTCCTCCCTCCTCCTCCTCCTCCTCCCCCTCCTCCTCCTCCTCCTCCTCCACCTCCTCCTCCTCCTCCTCCTCCTCCTCCTCCTCTTCCTGGGGCGACGGAGGGGCGGCGCGCTCAGCGCGCAACCCCCTGTGTCCCTCGCCGCTCGGGCTGGTCACGCGTGCGGCCCGAGCGCCACCGTCGTCCCGTCGCTCCTCCTCGCAGCAGCAGGCAGCAGCAGCAGCAGCAGAAGCCCCCTTCCCTCCCCCTCCTCCCTCCTCCTCCTCCTCCTCCCTCCCCTCCCTTCCTCCCTCCTCCCTCCTCCCCCTCCCTCCTCCCTCCTCCCTCCTCCCTCCTCCTCCTCCCTCCTCCTCCTCCTCCTCCTCCTCCTCCTCCTTCTCCTCCTCCTCCTCCTCCTCCTCCTCCTCCTCCTCCTCGTCCTCCTCCTCCTCCTCCTCCGCCTCCTCCTCCTCCTCGCAGCAGCAGCAGCAGCAGCAGGAGGAGGGCCAGGCAGGCGACGAGTGTGTTGGAATACGGGAACGAAGAATGGCATAAACATAAAACCTCGGAGGTCTGCGCGGATTTCTCGGCTCCGCGCTGGAACCTCACGGCGGCGCCTCGGGCGCCGCCCCTGGCGCGCTCCGGGCGCCATGGAGGGGGGTCCAGCGCCGATCCGAGAAATCCGCGCAGACCTCCGAGTTTCTCTGTTTATGTCATTATTCGCTCCCCTTTGGAAGCTTGGAAACGGGCACCAACACCAGCACCTGGGGTTGCCTCCACGGAGGAAGACGATCCTGGATGTTGGTGCTGGTGGTAAGGCTTCGGTCACCCAGGAAGCCCGAATATCACCAACATCACCGAGGTCGGGATCATCTTCCCCTGGTGGAGGCACACCGCCGATATTGGTGCTGGTGTCAACCTCTGGGCCTCCGAGAGCGGGGCAGGCCTGAGGCCCAGCACCCCCGCGGCACCACCAGAGGGGGGCCAGGGGGGGGACGGGGGGCTGCCATTCCAAAACGCAGCGCGCGCCGGCGCGGAGAGCAGAGCACCTGCTGGGGCTGCGTACAGTAATGCCGAGTGCTGCCTGCCAGGGTTTTTGGGTCCCCCCACCGCCCCGCCCTTCCTTTCAAACACTTGCCTGCATTCCTCCCTCCCCGGGCCATTCGGGGAGCCCGACGACTCCCTGGCAGTAGCCAAAAAACCCAACATGCCCAATATGGCTTCCAAGACCTTCCCGTCAAAGATGCCCTAGTCCCAAGATGCCCAAGAGGACTCGACTGCGACACAAGACGCCCCAAGAGGCCGTGGGTGAAGCCACAAAACACCCCCAGAGAAGAAACCTGTGCACCCGGAATCGCTTCAAAACAAGATTTTGTGTGTTTGCTTTCCGTCTCCAGATGATACCCAGACTGCACAAGACGGCTCAGATGGCACCCCAGACTGCACAAGACGGCTCAGATGGCACCCCGGACTGGACAAGACGGCTCAGAGCGGCCCCGGACCAAAAACCTCACTGCCCAAGAGGCTGCCCAGACGAGCCCCGAAGGGCTCAAGAGAGAGCGCACAAACACGCACAAAGAGCCCAAGTGGGGCGCCCCCGAGGCCCACAACAAAAATCCCCCTGACGCTCCTAAGAGGCCTCTGAGACACTCCCTGGGAGCCCAGGAAGATCCCAAGGCCAGAACACAAAAAAAAACGAAAACAAAAAAACGCGGCAAAGACCCAATCAGCTTTACACAGCCACTGTGGGGGACCACTTTGGCGGGCCATGACGGCGAGCCACGATGGGGCACCGATTTCGGATGCACGGGATCCCCTCACTGGATGCCAGAAGAAATGATGTTACTTCTATATATATATATATATATATATATATATATACTAGAACCACGCGCGCTACGCACGCGCGCTTAGGTTCTAGTCGCAGGTGAGCACGGTGGCCGCTGTAAGCCCCGGTGTGGTCACGACGGCGATTTCCAGCGTTCTCGGGCCCATGCCATCGACGCAAAGAAACGCATAGTCAGAAGGCTCTCGCTCTGCGGGGGCCGCCCTTGAGGGGTGGGAGGGGGAAAGCAACTTGTGAAATAACAGGGTGTAGCGATGCCCCGCTCGCTCTGGCGGGGCTTGTCTGGCGCCCTGGCGGGGCCGCCCCAGGAGAGGAGGGCGGAGCACAAGAGCTGAGGGGTTAGGGGAGGAAGAGGAGAGAGGAGGGAATGGAGGCAAGACGGGAGGCCCGGGCCATCTGGGCCGTCTTGGAGCGCTCTGGGGCCTCCCGCTCCCGCTCTGTGGCCCAGCTTGGGCCTGTCCTGGGGACCTCTTGGGCCGTCTGGGGCTCCTCCTGGACCATTTTCGGGTTCCCTGGGGCCGTCGTGGGGCTCTTTTGGGTGCCTCTTCGGCGGTCTCGGGGCGGTCTCGGGGGCGTCTGCGGCCGTCTCCGAGCACTGGAAGCTCGAGAACGCGAGAAAGCGAAAAACATCCTATAAACCAATGCATATCAATGATGTGGGCCTCTTTTGGCTCTCTCGGGGCATCTCTCGGAGCTCTCTGGAGCCCTCTTGGAAGCCTCTTGGCCTCTTGGGCCTCACGCTGCCGCTCTGTGGCCCAGCTTGGGCCTGTCCTGGGGCTCCCTTGGGCAGTCTTGGGCTGCTCTTGGGCAGCCTTCAGGCTCTCCTGGGCCGTCTTGGAGCTCATGTTGGGGCCTCTTCGGCGGTCTCGGGGCGATCTTGTGGGCGTCTTCGGCCGTGTTCGAGCGTTGGAAGCTCGAGAACGCGAGAAAGCGAAAAACATTCTAAAAAAACTGCCAGAAATCAAGGATATGGGCCTCGGGCTATCTCGGGACGCCTCTCGGAGCTCTCCTGGGGCCTCTTGGAGGGCTCTTGGGCTGTGTAATGGCCGTGTTGGGCCCATCTGGGGGCCACGTTGGGGCCATCAGGGCCGTCTTGGAGCGCCTTGGGGCCTCCCGCTCCTGCTCTGGGGCCCAGCTTGGGCCTGTCATAGGGCTCTCTTGGGCCGTCTGAGGCTCGTCCTGGACTATTTTCGGGTTCCCTGCGGCAGTCTTGGGGCTCTGTTGGGGGCCTTATCGGCGGTCTTGGGGCGGTCTTGGGGGCGTCGTCGGCTCCCGAAGTATTGAGCGCTTCAATTCTGAACAGCGTATCAATGTATGTTTGACGAGGCCTGTCGGTCTCAAAGAAGCCCCCACGAAGACCCGCAGCAGACGCGGAGGAAGAGAAAACCGAGTCAGCAGCAGACATTGCGCAGGCAGCACGACGGGCAGCGGCAAACAGAAAGACGAGATCGGAAGCCGCACGTCTCCTCTGTGCTGGGGGCCGGCGTCTTCGCGTAAGCCTCTTGAACATGATCATGTCGAGCCCATGCAAACTTTGTTTGTCGGCGGCGAGGCGGGACAATCCGCTCCAGCGTGGCAGCGATGCAGGGGCACTGCAAAGCGAATTGGCCAGCATGCAGAAGGAAGGGAAAAGACAAGGCGGCCGCGGGGGTGGGGAGAAGGGCCAGCACTCAGAGGCGGAAGACTTCCGCCATGAGCAGCCGCCCAAGCGAGCCCATGTAAACACTCTGTGTATGGTCAAACGGCAGACCAACGAGAAGAACTACAGTACGGCACATCAGCCCGAGCGAGTTCTGACAACGTGAAAGAGGTGTGAAGAATTGATGCGCTGGAACGGTGGCCGACCTTGCCGCAGGTACAAGAAAACTCACCATGCAGGGGCGAGTCCAAAGAAGGACGCATGTGGTTGCAAATCGCACTTATGGAATAGCCTTTCTTCGATGGCGGCGCCCATGATGAGGACTTCATCACGTGAAGTGAAACCAAAGGCCTTCTAACGAAGGAATCGTCAACGCGCGCGTACACTTGATTACTGTAGCGAAGGCGGAGACAAAGTACGTTAGGCAAGACTCCTGATCAAATGTGTTTCTCGGGAGTGTGTGTTCAAAGGCGGACAGCCGCCACGTGTCCAGCTGCAAATTGCATTGGAAAAAAACGAGCTGGTTCCCCTCCAGGGCGCTAAGAAGGAAGCGCTGCAGCGCTGAGTCATGAGCGAGGACATTGCCGTTCAAATACAGCGCGGGCGCGAAACTGAAAGAGGCATTAGACTGCGATGCTGACCTTCGATGTGAATGTTGTGATCGCGCTTGTGCCGAGGCTGGCGATCTCAACATGCTCACGGCGCCGTGTAGTTGGAGGGAACGCCAAACACAAGCACGCTGATAATCCCGCCAGCCCTCTGGGCGTGAATGCTTTAGCGAATTGGGTATTCCACCTTCCATCTTCCCCTTCGGGGGGGGTCCCCCTCCCCCATTGTACCCTTCCCTCTGGGTCTGGATGGGATGTTCCGCGAGGGGGTTGGAGTATCCAAGATGGCCTCGGCGAGGAAGCCAAAATCATCGTTTCTACTAAGGTGTTGGCTACCTTCGGGCCTCCTGGGGGGAGGGGGGGGGCTAATGCACTGCGGCCCCTTCTTTGATCGATCTCCTCCGAGACGGCCCCCGATGCACCAAAGGGTGGCCCAAGACGGCCCCGAGGGTGGCCCAGGAGGCCCCAAGATGCCCCCAAGAGGCCCCCAAGAGGCTCCAAGAGGCCCCCAAGAGGCCCAAGAGGCTCCCCAAAGGCACCCAAGACGTCTCGGCAAGAAGACCAAAACACAGTTTGGCCTCCTGATGGGGACCTAATGTACTACGGCCCCTCCACTGGTCGATCTCCTCCAAGATGGCCCCAAGATGGCCCCGAGACCCCCTAGGATGCCCCAAGACGGCCCCGAGGGGGGCCCAGGAGGCACCAAGAGGCCCCCAAGAGGCCCCCAAGATGCCCCCAAGATGCCCCCAAGAGGCTCCCAAGAGACCCCCAAGAGGCCCCCAGGAGGCTCCCCAGAGGCACCCCAGGCGCCCCAAGGGGCCCCTGGGACTGCCAAGAGACCCCCGATACACTTCAAAAGCACTCCAAGAAGCTCTCAGAAGAAATCCGAAGAAACTCCGAAGAGACTCCGAAAGGCATCCAAGAGGCTCCTGGCCTTTCTGCTCGCACATCCACCTATTCCTCATCCTTCCTCATCCCTCCTCCCCCTCTCCGTCTCCCTGCTCCTCCTCCTCCTCCTCCTCCTCCTCCTCCTCCTCCTCCTCCTCCTCCTCCTCCTCCTCTTCCTCCTCCTCCTCCTCGTCCTGTTCCTCCACCTCCTCCTCCTCCTCTTCCTCTTTCTCCTCCTCCGCCTCCTCCTCCTACTACTCATAGCCCCGGTAATAACAACAACAACAACAACAACAACAACAACAACAACAACAACAACAACAACAACAACCACAACCACAACCACAACCACAACCACAACAACAACAACAACAACAACAACAACAACAACAACAACAACAACAACAACAACAACAACTACTACTACTACTACTACTACTACTACTACTACTACTACTACTACTACTACTACTACTACTACTACTGCTGCTGCTACTACTACTAGTACTACTCCTACTACTACTACTACTACTACTACTACTACTACTACTACTACTACTACTACTACTACTACTACTACTACTACTACTACTACTACTACATGGGAAAAAAAACAACGATAAAGGGAAAAACGAATGACAATACTGATACCAATCATATGCAGAACACGCATACCTAAAATAATGAGTGTGATAGTACAAATAATACAAATCATCATCAACAGCAGCAGCATCATCATCACCACCACCTCCACCACCATTATCATCATCATCATCATCATCATCATCATCATCATCATCATCATCAGCATCAGCATCATCATCATCATCATCATCATCATCATCATCATCATCATCATCATCATCATCATCATCATCGCCATCATCATCACCATCATCATCACCATAATCATCATAATCGTAATCAGCATCATCATCATCAACATCATCATCCTCATCCTCATCATCATCATCATCATCATCATCATCATCATCATCAGTATCAGCATCAGCAGCGTCGTCCGCATCATCATCACGATCATCAGCATCATCATCATCATCATCATCATCAGCATCATCATCATCAGCAGCATCATCATCCTCATCCTCAGCCTCATCATCATCAGCATCAGCAGCATCAGCATCAGCATCAACTGAATAATCATCATCAGCATCATCCTCATCGTCATCATCATCAGCAGGAGCATCATCACCAGCAGCATCATCATCACCATCGTCGTCATCATCATCATCATCCGTATCCGCATCCTCATCCTCATCCGCATCCTCATCCTCATCATCATCCTCATCCTTATCCTCATCCTCATCAACATCATCACCAGAATCAGCATCAACATCAACATCAACATCATAATAATCGTCATCATAACCATAGTATTCCTCCTCTTCCTCGTAATCATCATCATCATCAGCAGCAGCAGCACCGTCATCATCAGCATCATCAGTAGCATTATCATCCTCCTCCTCATCCTCCTGCTCCTCCGATTCCTCCTCCATCCCTGCCCCGTTTGATGTATGACGTCTTACCCAGCCCTTGATTCCACTGTATGCTCCTCCACATCCCTGATCAGGGCAACTCGTCTGGGCATCGTTTCTGGATGGGCTGGTGGGGTTACGCGAAGCGTCTAGGATACATTACACCGTGCCCTGGGAGGCCATCACTCGGAAGACCTTCAAGCTGGTATGAAACTCGTCGCGGTCGCTCGTGTCCTCGAAGAAGAGGCACTGCAGCGACTCCTCCGAGGCTTCCCCGAACACCAGCAGGAGGCACTCCCTGCTCGCGTGGGCGAGGCGGGGCAGCCGCTTCTTGAAGGCCTCGCCCTTCACGACGGACTTCAGGTCCTTCAGCTTGAACTCCTGCTCCTGGGCCAGCGCGGTCCGGAGGGTCAGCGTGGTCGCCGACTCGTCGATCCTGAAGAGGCACTGGGACAGCAGCAGGCTCTCCATGTCGCAGAGGTAGACGGCGATGCCCTTCTTGGCCTTCCTGGCGAAGGTGCGCACCTGCGCGCTCAGGCGCTCCTCCCTGGTATGCGCCGCGCCCATCTTGGCCGGCGATGCATCGTTTCCCTTGTCGACGTCGCACAAAACTGGAAGCTTCATGTGCCCGATCCCTGGGGCGCCAGCGCCGATCTGGCAATCTACAGAATCCTCGGCCGTGCGCGGGCACCACCGCGGGAAGTGCTCCTCCCTGATGAACTGCCTACTCCTGGGCTCGTTCAACACCGACTGGTCGTCCGCGAGCTCCTCTTTCATCCTCTCCAGCTGCTTGCCGAACGTTTCTCTAAGGTCTGGCAGTGCCAGGCCAGGCCCATCCTCTCCGCCCAGCACGGCCTGAGTCTGCACCACCTCCGCGCTAGAGGTGGGCCCCGCGGCGCAGCAGCACGCCAACATCGTCGTCGCCCACCCCGCGCGTGCCGAGGGGCCACGGGCCTGACCGCAGCACGCGGTGCTCGGACATGGGGCGGCCTGAACCAAAACGGGTACGGACTGCGAGGCGGGGAGTTGTCCATATCCACCGCCTGGGAGCCGACGTCCCGGTGTTCGAGCGGGCGGTGGATATGGACAGATTCTGGCCCCCGAGGGGCCGAATCTATATAGATATATGTATATATATATACACATATCCATATTCACCGCCCGTGTAGGTCTGCGAAGATCGACCCCCCAAGCGGTGGTGATGGATAAATCACCGCCGCGGGCGGACCACCTCAAAGAAGAGACCATTACGGTTGCTCGCCCATGCCAGGTGTCGCTTCCCAAGTAAAGGAACCACCATGGTGGGTGCGCCCTGGAGAGGCAACCGATCATCTACGCAGCCTCCTGAAGTGGGGCAAGCTAAAACGCAACGAGCGCTGCACTGAAGCCATCATGGCTTTCATGTGTCATTCGATCTGCTGACAGTTCTACAGTGTGTCACTCTATCATGCCGTCGCTTGTGATTGCTCCTGTGCTTGGCTCGCCTGTACTGGCAATATCAAACTGCAAGGAGCGTTCCGTCAGTGAAAGCAAGGCAGGCATAGCATTGCAGGCTCACTCTGCAATGATCGCCCAGGAGGAAAGAGCCACTGTAAGCGGGGCGCGATCTGACAAGGGCTTACCATGAGAGAGCCTCCCAAGTGCAGCGCCACGAAGAAAGTGGCATACAAAACAAGATAAGTGTCTGGAGGGACCACGAAGACCATCGTGGAGAAACAAAGCCCCACAGAGTGCGCCTTCATGCAAAGGGCACGCCAGAGAAAGACACGTATCGAAAGGAGCATCCCACTGTCTGTCCACTGACGCGCAAACTCGAGCTCTTCTTCCTTTTGGACCCTGCCACTGCAACTCGTCTGCGCCTGAACTGCACATCTGCTCTTGTACTGCACAGTCGACCCTTATCATAAGGACGCGCAACAAGAATGCAGGGGCCTTGGAAGGACATGTCTACACCTCGCGGGCGGGGCGCGGCCAGCAAAAGTAGCCAAGGATGGACAGAGGAGACAAGGATGCAAGGGCACCCTTGGGAAGGTTGCCCCTCCTTACTAGACGGGTGACTGCATGGGCCAAGTGCCACCAATGCACTCACCGTGTGGCAAAGGTTCACCCCAGTGCCCTCGGTCCTCTGGGGCGCGGAGAAAGGCAAAGATGCTGCCCGAGATGACTTCTGCCGTTTCCGACCACGCGCCGAGGGGGGCAGGGGGATGGGGGGAAGGCTTCTTAGAAGCACCCCTGCTTCTTAGAAGGCGCGGGCCTTCTCTATCGATGGAAGGCCCGCGCCTCCTCAGAAGCAGCCTCCTTCTAAGAAGCCGTCCCCCCTCCCCCTACCCCCTTGTGCGCGCCGCCAACGATTTCAGGAGGCGCCCCCGCGCCTGGACAACAGATGCCCAAGAGGTCGCCCCCCTACGACAGCCAAAGCAGCGCTCCGAGAGAGCTCCCAAGACTTCCGCGAGAGCAGATCTGAGGGCCTCCATCCGAGCCTAAAAAAAATCTAAAGACCTGTCCGAGCCAAAGCATGCGCCTAAAGACCAGGAGAAGGCCCCACGAAGCCCGCAAGATGGCCCCAACAACGCCCCCGAGCCAGTCCGAGACCCCCTCTGAACGGGCCCAAGACCGCCCCAGGAGGGCCCCACGAAAGCCCAAAAGCCCGTCTAGACCGCGCCCGAGATGGCTCAGCCGATCCTCGACACCGCCACTCCCCAGACCTCTCCCGGGGCGCGTTCTGCTCAGAATCTCGAGGCGAATCCAGCAGTGGCGACGAGGGCCTCCCAGAAGGCCCGAGAGGGGGAAAACAACAGAAGGGCAGCCGTATGGGTACCTCTTCCTCCTTTGAGGGAGGGCTCGGCAGCACCAGCGCACCCGAGACGGCCCCTGGGCCACCAGCAGGCCCAGGAGGGGTAGCTCCAGAGGCATCCGAGGGGCCCCCCCGGCGGCGCACCATGGGAGGACCGCAGGCAGCAGGCTGCGGCAGCGAAGCGCTGCCTTCCAGACGGCCCCCAAGGGCTCAAGGATTTGTTCCCCGCGGACACACAACCTCCGACAAGGTTCGCGCATGTCCCACATCAGGTGGCACAGCCAAGACGAGGAGGAAGGGGGGCGAGGAACAGAATGGCAGAGGAGACCGAGCCTGCCTGGGAGAGCTCGGCGGAACCACCACGAACAGACACGGCAGATACATGTGGTGAGACATCTTGCTGTAAGAAGCACAGGGGCACACTGCTCGGTCGACCTTGGACCTCGCCCCCAGAGCTGACGGGCGCCAGGGACGTCGGTGAACAAGGAAACTCAGAGGGGCCTCGGTTGGCAGACTAACTTCTAATCTGGTGTGCCCACTGTCCGACGCTGTGCTGGCACGGTGGCGGGGGTTGCCGCAGGCCCTTGGGTGCTTAGCAGGTCAGCTGCAGTATGACGTGGTGTGCCCTCCTCTAACGCATTTCCCACGATACCCACGCCCACAAAATGGTCCGACCCTCCGATTTCCCACGTCACTTTTCCACTCCTCCTCCTCCTCCTCCTCCTCCTCCTCCTCCTCTCCTCCTCCTCCCTCCTCCTCCTCCTCCTCCTCCTCCTCCTCCGCCTCCTCCGCCTCCGCCTCCTCCGCCTCCTCCTCCTCCTCCTCCTCCTCCACCTCCTCCTCCTCCTCCTCCTCCTCCTCTCCTCCTCCTCCTCCTCCTCCTCCTCCTCCTCCTCCTCCTCCTCCTCCTCCTCCTCCTCCTCCTCCTCCTCCTCCCCGCTCCCTCCTCCTCCGCTCCTCTCCTCTCCTCCTCCTCCTCCTCCTCCTCCTCCTCCTCCTCCTCCTCCTCCTCCTCCTCCTCCTCCTCCTCCTCCTCCTCCTCCGCCTTCCCCTCCCCCTTCCCTTCGTCGTCGTCGAAGGTAAGGAAGGTAAGCGCGCGCAGGTGGAACGTATGAAACGCGCATCCCTCGCCGATCTGGAGCCAGGCCCAACCGAGAAGCGACTCGTTGTTCGCCTCCCCGCCACATTCAGCAATCTCTCTTGGTATGGCTCTAAAGTCGACCAGAGCAGCTGGCGTTCCAGTGCATACCGTCCGTCTGTGTTGCTTTAGTGGAAATACGCCACTTCCTCGTCACTGTTTCGGCTGTGCCGTCGGTGGAATCGCAACGTCTTCTGAAAGCTTCGACGGGAGTCCAGGTCGTGCTGACCCCTTATGCCAGCGAGAAGCTGGAGCGCAGCCCTGCATCCGCTTGGAGCCACTCGGTGCACGTATACATCGGTGCCCGACAGATTTGCTACACCTTGCAATGCATGGCGCAGCGCGGATGCTTTGCAACGAAAGTTCTGGAAACAAGCCGCGAGGACATATGCAGCAACGCATGTGCAACCGCGTCAATCTGACGGCCTCCCGAAAACAATCCTGCCAATGAATGGCCACGCAATGCACTTTCTCACCAGCCTCCAGCTGTTTGCTATGTTCTGGGTCAACTACAGACGACCGCAACTTCGTCGCTCAGGTCCCAGGTAGCATGTTCACTCTGGAGCGAGTCGGACAGATCGTTGTTGGACTTCCCCGAAATCAGCATGTCATTCTTTATTCCCACCCCATACGGCCCAACAGTGATGCGTTCACACAAGTCTCAATGTATTGTCTGACTCTGCAGCGCGCCGTATATTCGATCGTTAACTCATACGTCTGACCTGTTTCTGGCATGGCACACATGCCACCGAATCCCTGGAACAGCTTACTGGCAAGCTGTCGCGGCTGCAATGCCCGCGCAGAGCTCGCTCGAAGGTTGCGCAAAGGTCGCGCCAAAACGGACATGCCCGCACCAATCGTCTCCAGACCTGGAAAAGGCCATGTGGAGAACCCTAGGGTTCCCTAGGGGGTATGTCTGATTTCCTCGTGGGTTCTCAATATCCGCCACCGTGCCGCGATGCACAAGTTGGACTGTCCTCAGATCCCTTGGGCCTGCCGTCCTCAGCCCTGAGGGTTGAAGATTTAGGGGGTCGGGCCCCAATGATCAACCCATCATGATCAGCAACATCCCTGATTCAATGATTCAGCATTGATGATTGAAGAAGCATCATCTGGTCAAGCATAATGATCAGCAAAAATGCTCCAAGGATTCAGCATTGACGTCTGACCGTCGTTCCATCATGATCGGACTTCGATGCTGAAAACTGCCAGCTTCCCAACTGGTGGGAGGGGGCCCCACCATGCCAGAGCATGCCGAAGAGGAGAAGCATAAAGTGTGAGATTGGCAGCACACCGAGTGGGCGGCGTCGTTGCTGCAAACGGCAAAGGGGGGGAGAAGGAGCATAGCAGGCAAAGATAGAGGATGGCGACAACAAGTTGGGCACTGCAAGCAGGCAAAATGTTGGCAGGCTGTCCTGCGAGCGTGGCCGAACCTACCGACGCCGACAGCACGCGGCTCCTAGGAGAAGAAAAGTGCAACAAGGCACGACCCACGAGAAAGAAACTCGCGCGTGCGCAACCCTCTGGCTCCACTCAGCGGGACTCACGTCCCAAAAGTTACGTGTTTCGTGGGGCGTGCCGCGTCCCCGCGCGTTGTCGCTAGACTTTCGTGGAGGCAAGAGGGCCCCAAAACAAGCCAAGAGGGCTCCGACATGCCCTTGAGACGGTTCAAGATGGTCCCGAGACGGCCCAAGAGCGCTCCGAGATGTCCAAGATGGCCGCAAGACGGCCCCACGAGGCCACCAAGACGTTCCCAGAGGCCTCAAGAAGCATCCATAAATGGCCCCAGAAGGCGAACATCGTTGATGTTCCGTGGAATGCTGACGGATGTTAGAGTTCTCGCCTTGTCGGCCTTCCGACGCTCTAAGACGGCCCGAGAGGCCCCCTAAGAGGGCCTCGCGACCCAAGAGAGCCCCAAGACGGTCTAAGAGGCTTCCAAGGTGGCACAACAGGGCCACAAGATGACCCCTTTCGAGCCCTTCGCCCCAAGATGATCCCCAAGACCGCCAGCAGGCCCCCAGAAGGCCCCCCAGAAGCCCCAGGAGGCCCCAAAGAGCTCCAAATCAGGCCCCAAGAGGCCCCCGAGAGGCCCCCGAGAGGCCCCCAAGACACCACAAAATCGCCTCCAAGAGGCTTCCGAGAAGCCCCTCCCAAGAGATCTCCACAAGCATCCAAGAGGCCTCTGACCTACAACCCAGGCACGGTGGCGGGCTGGGCAGAAGATCTCCTAGGTAATTTCCTCAGGTCTCCTTCAGGATGCCATGCTCAAGATCCCACGAAAGTTTGTTAGGATGTCTCTGTGTCTCCACAAGGCGGATGATATATTATATGGCGTTCCATGATGTTCACTCAGGACACGCAACTTGCCTCAGGACTCACCATGGTTCCATCAGGTCCTGACAGCTTCCTAAAGCCTTAAGGATACCCAGCAGTTCTTGAAAGATATCGTCCAAATGCTCTATCGACTGTTTGGTGGCTCCTTCAGACCACGTAGTGATCCCTCAAGGATTTCCCAGGATTCCCACAAGGATCTTCAACACTCTCCCAGGCGTGCGAAGGCTTTCGTTAGAATCTTCTGGGATTCCCGGAAGATTCTCTAAGGATCCCTCCCGCACCCCGTATGAGTCACTCAAGTTTCCTGCATAGTTCCCCTGCGATCCACATGTCTCAAAACAGCAAACACTACAACAGCACAGGCCTACGCGCCAACGCCGACAGCGGGGACCCCGCGCTCGCCCATCCCCGCATCCACAGACAGACCCGAAGCCAAGGGGGATGGGAGCGAGAGCTCGAGCGGCCCACGCCGCGAAACCTCGCGACATCAGCGAGGAGGGTCATCGAGAGCACTTGGAGGCCACGAGGACGCAGGCACAGACGGACGATCGGAGGAAAGGGAACCCAGGCTGCCTCCAGGCGGAAGAGCGACGGCGAAAGCGGGCTGGCGCGAGAGAAAGCTTCCGGATCTCGCCACCGCTCGGACGTCCATTCCCTGTGCACTTGTTGGGTCTCGTGCGTGCATTTGTTTCGCACGATGATCCCAGATGCCCCATCGACGGTCCTAGGCAAGAGAAAATGCACACGTCCGAGCGATGCCGAGCGATGTGTCAGAAGGCTGGCCAGGCCCCCCTCCCTGCCATCCCCAGGCAGGTGGTGGGCGTCGCTCCCGTGCCCAAACACATCGCCCCGTGCCCAGATAGCGGCGCATTTGTATGTCGTTTGGCCTGGCGCTTCCCGCCTTGCCAGTCCCCATCTCACACCAGGTGTCCCCATCGCCCCTCCTGCCACCAAGCATTCCGGAAGGGATGCTGGAAATAGACTTTCGCGATCTCGATAATGCTGTAGCCCGTCAGGGGGATAAGCAAGGTGTTGATTCCAAGAAAAACAAAATTCAGGTGAAGCTGGAGTATCTCCGCCCTGGAGTGCCTGTGCTCCCTGACGGCGGAGGCCATCCGATGAATAAGCTCCTCGCGGGCCGCTGCGTTCCAGTCTGGTGCTCTCGCGTATTCCATGCAGCCCCCCTGCCTTCCACGATTACACAAAATGAATCATACTCCCATCTCTCCCCTCACTCTGTGCGGAAATTTCTCAGCCCCCTCTCCGAGTACTGTTTGTCACACACACACACACAGGATGTCACAGGCTGATTTTCTGATGGCGTTTATTATCCAATGATTTCCGGTGTTTCAAAACGGTGTTCCCGTTGCAGCGTGGGCCTCGTTTTCGGATCGGCGCTTTGCTCCCGTCGTTCAGAATGGCGCTCTCGCCCCAACGCGGGCCACTTTCTGGATCCGAGGTCTTGTTCATCAATGTCCTCTGCCTTCCCCTGGTCCTCCTGCTCCTCCCGCTCATTCCACTCCAGTTCCTGCTGCTGCTGCTGCTATTCGTCCTCGTCCTCCTCCTTCATCATCCGCGTCCTCCTGCTCATCTTCCTGCTCGCCCGCCAGCTCCCCCTCATATGTACGCAGCTCCCCTGTTCCGATTGTGTATAACATGATGGAGTATTATGTGGAGTTCCAGGTTGGCCATGACACGCATCTGCGGACAGAGAACAAACCAGCGCAATGGGAAGGGATAGGAGGGAGGTATAAGATGTCAGATGTGGCGCGGGCGCTCCTAGCTTGTCGCCCCCCTCTCCCGTTCCACTCCCTCTCCATTATGTACCGCCCTACACTGCACGCTTTCTTGCCCAAGCGGACTCACTACCCCCTACTCGCTACTTACTACTCACTACCCACTCCCCACTACCCACTACTCACTACTCACCACTCACTACTCGCTACTCCCTACTCCCTACTCACTACTCCCTACTCACGACTCCCTACTCACTACTCTCTACTGGCTACTCCCTCCTCATGTCTCACTACTCACACTGCCCTACTCGCTACTCACTATTCACTACTCGCTATTCCCTACTCGCTACTCACTACTCACTACCCACTCCCCACTACCCACTACTCACTACTCACCACACACTACTCACTACTCACTACTCACTGCGCACTACTCCCTACTCACTACTCAATACTCACTACTCACTCCTCACTACGCGCTACTATCTACTCACTACTCACTATTCACTACTCACTACTCGCTACTCACTACTTACTACTCACTAGTCTCTACTCACTATTCACCACCCCCTATCCCGAGGCCAGACCCCCCCCCTTGCAGGAGAGGCCCCCTCCCCGGCCCCCTGTTCGGCGCAAAGGGGGGAGGGGGGGAGGGGGGGGGTCCGGACCCCCCCCCCTTCGGAACGCCCCCCCCGTAAGGGGGGGAGGAGGGGGGGGTCGAAAATCTCACCCCCCCTTTGAACGGGGGGAGAGGGGGGGGGGTTCTGCGAGCACACCCCCCCTTGTGTATTCAGAGTCATCCACTGGCGCGCTTTCTTGTTTTGGCGCGACGTCGGATTGCCAGGGCGCAGCAGTGACTTTGATTTGTGGTGCTGAAGTCCCAGAAATGGGTCTGGCACGATTCTGGATCGTCAAGACGCAACAGTAGCTGTGACTCGCGGCGTTGTAGTCCCAGGAATGGCATTCTGGCACAGCTCAAGATCTTCAAACGGTTATTTTCTAACGGGGCACTTCCCTCAGTGAAAATGATTCCTTGTAGGGGCCTGTGAGGAGGGAACTTGACGGGAGGGCTTATGACAATATCGTTGCTGAGTCTTGGGTTTGCACTGGTCAGCCTCCTCCTCCTCCTCCTCCTCCTCCTCCTCCTCCTCCTCCTCCTCATCATCATCATCATCATCATCATCATCATCATCAGCAGCAGCAGCATCATCCCCATCATCACCCTCAGCACCAACATCACCACCGCGACCATCGCTATCGTAAGCCTCATCATCAGTAGCGTAACAATCATCATCATCATCATCATCATCATCATCATCATCATCATCATCATCATCATCATCATCATCATCCTCATCAACAACGTCATCGTCATCATCATCATCATCATCATCATCATCATCATCACCAGCATCATCGCCAATAGCAACAGCAACAACAACAGCAGCAGCATCTTCAACAGCATTATCACCAGCAGCAGAAGCAGCCGCCTCTTCTTCTTCATCATCATCAGCATCATCAGGATCAGCATCGTCATCATCAGTATCGGCCACCTTATCGTCAACATCCCAGTCATCATGATTAGCATCCTCAGCAGCAGCAGCGTCATCGCCATCACCACCACCATCATCATCATCATATTCACCATCATCAGCATCATCGGCAGCCGCATCGTCATCATCATCAGCAGCAGCATCACCGTCGTCATCATCATCATCACCACCAGCGGAATCAGCATCAGGATCAGCATCACCAACATCAGCACCAGCATCAGCATCAGCAGCATCATCGTCAGCAGCAGCAGCACGATCATTCTCCTCATCGTCATCATCACAGCCATCATCACCATCGGCATCAGCATCAGCATCATCATCAGCCATCATCACCATCATACTGTGAATCATCAGCATCAGTGTCAGCATCACCAACACCATCATCAACAACAACGACCACATCATCCACAGCAGCAGCAGCATCATCGCCATGAACATCCTCATCCATTTTGCACATCCCTCCTTCCTCCTTCCCACCCCTTTCCTCCCGCCCCCGCTCCTCTTCCTCCTCCTCCCTCCCTCCTCCTTCTCCTCCTCATCCTACTCGTCCTCCTCCTCCCTCCCCCCTCCTCCTCCTCCCTCCTCATCTTTCCTCCTCCTCCCGTCTCGTCATCCTGCTCCAATCGGCGGCCCCAGAGCCCCTCGCTCCGGCAGCAGCACGGAATTGATAACGAGCAGCACCAGTGAGGCGATCTGCTGGCTGGACTGCTGCACGAACGGCAGGTCGCTCCACCTGCAGTGGCGGAGGCCCCCGAGGCCCGGGGCCTCCAGGGGGAGCCCACGGCTGCCTGGTCCTCCTCACTCTGCTCCGAATCCGCCTCTCCGCCTCCGCCTCCTCCCGCCTCCTCCTCCTCCTCCTCCTCCTCCTCCTCCTCCTCCCTCCTCTCCCTCCTCCTCCTCCTCCTCCTCCTCCTCCTCCTCCTCCTCCTCCTCCTCCTCCTCCTCCGCCTCCGCCTCCTCCTTGTAACGTTGCAAGGGTGGCCTTTTGGACTCCCAGTCTCGGCGCCGAGGGTGCGTCTGCGCGCGACTCGGACGAGAACGAAGCGAGCGAACTGAAACGAAACGAAAACTGTCAAGAAGAAACGACTTCGGGGAAGGGTGAAGCCGAGACGACGACACGCGGAGGTCGGACATCGGATTTGGTAGGCGAGGGCTGGTGGGACTTCTTTTGCGCCCTGCAAATCCGCGGTGCCAGACCTGAGAGATGGCAGAATTTATCGCGGGGTACTTAGGGATTTTTCGAGAGCACGATTCAATGTTTTAGCCAAATGCTAGATTTACAACTTTTTTGCCGAGGGGCCTTTTCGCCATTGATTTTCAACAGTTTTTGATTGTTTTTTCTACGCGCGCTGTTTTTCACTGATTTTCATAGTTTTCAATGATTGTCATCGTTTCCCATTGTTTCTTCAATGTTTTTTTTTCCGATGTCATTTGATTCCCATGTGTTCTTATGTTTTTGTATACGTGTTTCCTGTGATGTTCCATTGTTTTTTGTTTTAACTTCGATTGTTTCTAATGTTTGTTTGACTTTGAATCCTCTTCATGCTGTGCGTATACAAAATTGAAGTTGCCTGGCGATTCCAGATCATTTCCGCGTGATGTTGCGCAGAAGCGGCTCGGGCGGCTCGGGGCAATCGTATTTTGGAATGTCGGGCATGGGGCGGCTGGCTGGGCTCTCTTGGCTGGCTCGGGCAGGCTCGGGCGCTGCCCGGGCAGGCTCGGGCACTGCCCGGGCAGGCTCGGGCACTGCCCGGGCCGGCTCGGGCACTGCCCGGGCCGGCCGGCTCGGGCACTGCCCGGGCCGGCTCGGGCAATGCCCGGGCAAGCTCGGGCATTGCCCGGGCAGGCTCGGGCACTGCCTGGGCAGGCTCGGGCACTGCCCGGGCAGGCTCGGGCGCGGCGGCGTCAATGCGCGCGGCTCTGTGGAGGCTTCCGGCGCCAAAGTGGTGATCAGATATAGTTTTTGGATGCTCGGGCGCCGCCCGAGCTTCTTTTTCTAGCGATTTCGACCCAGGCGCGCGGGGGTTTAACAAATTTGTTTGTTTCCATGGAAAACATATGGAATATGTTTAGAGCGTGCAAGAATTATTCGAACCATGCAAAATCATTCAAAATCGTGCAAAACTATCGAATGACATACAGCATCATTCGAAATAATCCAAAACCAGTCGAATCAGGCGAAATCGTTCGAAATCGTTCACATCCTGTGGCAATCATTCAGAATCAAGAAAAAACACTTGAAATCATTCGAAACCATTTAAAGCATATAAATACATACGAAACCAGCTTGATCCACGGGGAAGGGTGAAGCCGAGCGTCGGATTTGGTAGGCGGAACGCAATGCAGATCCACAAATGGCCAACCGAAAGGCCCCCTTGAAAGCACCTGCTCCTCCTCCTCCTCCTCGTCCGCCTCCTCCTCCTCGTCCTCCTCCTCCTCCGCCTCCTCCTCCTCCTCCTCCTCCTCCTCCTCCCCTCCTCCTCCTCCTCCTCCTCCTCCATCCTCCTCCTCCTCTACCTCCTCCTCCTACTCCTCCTCCCCTCCGCCCTCCTCCTCCTCCTCCTCCCCCCTCCTCCTCTCTCGACTCCTCCTCCTCCTGCCTCCACTCCTCCTCCTCCTCCTCTTCTCCTACTGCCCCCCTCCTCCACCTCTCCTCCTCCTCCTCCTCCTCCTCCTCCTCCTCCATCCCTCCGCCTCCAAACCTCCCCTCTCTCCTCCTCCTGCCCCTCCTCCTCCTCCTCCTCCTTCCTCCTCCTCCTCCTCCTCCATCCCCTCCTCCTCCTCCTCCTCCTCCCGCCCTCTCCTCCTCCTCCTCCTCCTCCTCCTCCTCCCTCCTCCTCCTCCTCTCCTCCTCCTCCTCCTCCTCCTCCTCCTCCTCCCCTCCTGCCCCTCCTGCCCTCTCCTCCGCCTCCTTCCTCCTACTCCTCCCTCCTCCTCCTCCTCCTCCTCCTCTCCTGCCCCCCCTCCCTCCTCCTCCTCCTCCTCCTCCTCCTCCTCCATCCTCCTCCTCCCCTCCTCCTCCTCCTCCTCCTCGTCATCATCATCATCATCATCATCATCATCATCAACAGCATCATCATCATCATCAACAGCATCATTCACATCATCATCATCATCATATCAACAATCATCATCATCGATCTATCATCATCATCAGATCATCATCATCATCATCACATCAGCATCATCATCATCATCATCATCATCATCATCATCACATCATCTCACATCATCATCATCATCATCTTGTCCTCTTTATCGTCCCATTGTTTGCTCATCCAACCTCATCCTCATCCTCATCCTCATCCACCTCCTCCTCCTCCTCTCCTACTCGCTCCTCATCATCATCATCATCATCACATTCATCAGCACAGCAGCATCACATCAGCATCAAGCCTCAGCATCAGCATCATCATCATCATCATCATCATCATCAGCATCATCATCATGATCATCATCATCATCATCATCATCATCATCATCATCATCATCATCATCATCATCATCATCATCATCATCATCATCATACATCATCATCATCATCATCATCATCATCATACATCATCATCATCATCATCATCATCATCATCATCATCATCATCATCATCAGCATCAGCATCAGCATCAGCATCAGCATCATCATCCTCATCATCATCATCATCATCAACAGCATCATCAGCATCGTCACCATCATCAGTATCATCATCATCATCATCATCATCAGCATCATCATCATCATCATCATCAGAATCATCAGAATCATCATCAGCAGCATCATCATCATCCTCTTCATCATGATCATCATCATCAGCATCATAATCATCATCATCAGCATCATCATCATCAGCAGCATCATCATGAACATCATCATCAGCATCAGCATCATCAGCAGCATCAGCATCAGCATCAGCATTGGCATCATCATCATCATCATCAGCAGCATCATCATCATCATCATCATCATCATCAGCAGCAGCAGCATCATCACAGCATCATCATCATCATCATCATCATCATCATCATCATCATCATCATCATCATCATCATCATCATCATCATCATCATCATCATCATCATCATCATCATCCTTCTCCGCCTCCTCCTCCTCCGCTTCCTCCTCCGCCTCCTACTCCTCCTTCCTCCTCCTCCGCCTCCTCCTCCGCAGCCTCCTCGTTCCTCCTCCTCTTCCTCCTCCTCCTCCTCCTCCTCCTCCTCCTCCTCCTCATCCGCCTTTTCCGCCTCCTCCTCCTCCACCTCCTCCTCCTCCACTTCCTCAGCCTCCACCTCCTCCTCAACCTCCTCCTCCTCCTCCTCCACCTCCTCCTCCTCCTTCTCTTCCTCCTCCACCTCCTCCTCAACCTCCGCCTCCACCTCCTCCTCCTCCTCATCATCATCATCAGCAGCAGCATCATCATCAGCATCATCATCAGCAGCATCATCATCACCATCATCATCAGCAGCATCATCTTCATCAGCAACATCATCATAGGGGAGGAGGCGGCCTCGGCTCCCCAAACCCAGCTTTCGCTGGGAGTGCAGGCAGGGGGGGAGGGGCGGGAGAACAAGTAGGGAGAGGGACAGGGAGAAGGGGGGAGGGGAAGGAGAGGAACAGAGGGGAGGGAGGGAAGGGAACGTAGATGGAAATGGGAGCAAGGCCGGCGTAACACGAAAGAAAGGGATGAGGCTGCACGCTCGACTCACGCGAACACAGTGAGGCGTGGGGGGGAGGGGGAGGAAGGATAGGAGAGGGGGTGGGGAAGGGGAGGGAGGATGAGGAGGGCAGGAGAGGATGGATGGCAGGGGAGGCTACGAGGAAGGTACGGATGGGAGAGGGATACGAGGAGAGGGAGGAGAAGGACACAAGCTAGGTGCGCTCGCGTCATATCTGACGTCCTACCCCTCCCTCCCATCCCTTACAGTGGCGTAGATCTCCTCTCTATCCGCACAGTGGGTGAAGGGGGAATTGACGAAACGGACTCTACCCCACAGACACACTCAGACTTCTTCTTGAACCTGCGAGTCCTTCCCAATCTCTCTCTCTCTCTCTCTCTCCCTATGTATACATGTAACATCTGTGAATATACATACCTATACGACCACCCTTCGGGTGATAAGGAGGTTGTGGGGGGGGAGAGGGGGGGGGGACCAACATCTGACTCAATCGATCTCACTATCGATCTCACTCAACGGGACACCACGGGACACCACGGGATACCACGGGACACTTGTCGATCTCACTATCGATCTCACTCAACGGGACACCACGGGACACCACGGGACACCACGGGACACCACGGGACACCGCGGGACACCGCGGGACACCACGGGACAACGCGGGACATCTCTCGATCTCACTATCGGTCTCACTATCGATCTCACTATCGATCTCACTCAGCGGGGCACCATAGGACACCACGGGACACCTCGGGACACCACATCGATCTCACTATCGATCTCACGATCGATCACACTATCGATCTCACTCAACGGGACACCACGGGACACCTCGGGACACCTGTCGATCTCACTATCGATCTCACTCAGCGGGACACCACGGGACACCACGGGACACCTCGGGGCACCACATCGATCTCAGTATCGATCTCACTATCGATCTCACTCAACGGGACACCACGGGACACCACGGGAAAAAACCTGTCGATCTCACTATCGATCTCACTATCGGTCTCACTCAACGGGACACCACGGGATACCACGGGACACCTCGGGGCACCACATCGATCTCAGTATCGATCTCACTATAGATCTCACGATCGATCTCACTCAACGGGACACCACGGGACACCACGGGACACTGGCGGGACATCGAGGGCCACAGGCCGCCAGAGGAGAAACATCTGGTCCGGCCGCGGCCCAGCCACAGGAGGATTTCGGGACACCAGCGGGACACCGGCGGGACACCGCGGGCCACCAGCCGCCGGGGGAGAAATATTTGGTCCAGCCGCGGCCCAGCCACAGGAGGATTTCCTCTCGCCCGCCCACGCAGCTTCGCCTCGCCCGCACGCACGCACGGCACGCACGACACGAACCCGAAACCGAAATCGATTTGGGGTCTCCGTTTCACGTCGGACTCACCCCCCAACCTCCGATTTACATATCGATGCACAGTCTTTTGACCAAACAATCACTCCCTGAAAACATAACTAAATGGATGCGTCACCTCGTGCTTCCGCCAAGGGCACTCCGGGTGGTGTCTGCTTCTCGCTGCCCGCGGCCTGCTGCACCGCTGGTGCTGCTCCGGGGCGGCCCGCCGTGGTCGTTTCGTCTGCCGTGCGCCCCGCGCATACGCCAAGAGCGCCTCGGGCTTGAGGAGGAGGAGGAGGAGGATCTGTGGCCTTGCTCCCGACCCGAAGAACAGCGACGGGCGCGCGTTGCCGCTGGTAGGACGGCGCCTTCACGGATCCTGTCCGCACTCGGCGCCTCTCTGTCGATCTCTCTCTCTCTCTCTCTCTTTCGGGCTCGTCCCCACCTCATTCTCGATCTCGGCACCTGCCTCCAAGACGTTCGCGGACCTCTGGAACGCTGTGGGCACCCTCGCAATCAGATGGCGATACTTTCCAGTGCGCCATGCTTACTTGAACTTGAGATGCAGAATGTGTGACTGCCCGTGCATGCGCATCGCCCGTTGGTCCAAGTATTCGTCACCGCTGCCCGGTTTCAAATATGATTCCCACTTCCTCCTCCTCCTCTTTCATCATCCTCCCCCTCCTCCTCCTTTTCCTCCTCATCGTCTTCCTCAATTCATCCATCTCCTCCTCCACACTCTTCTTCGTCGTCCTCTTTGACGTTGTCTGTTCACACGTCCCAAATGCGCATGTGGCGATTTACCCCGCAATCGTCATAACTCAAATACAGCTTCCAAGTTTGAACATCCGCTTTTTCCACCAGAGGACAGTATCGCAGCTACTCGTCAGCGCGGCGACCAAAATAACAATGCCTGAAATATCCCGAACATCACGGTGCAGCACCGGGTATTAGGAGGTTGTCCAACGCAACTCGCGACCATACGATGGTACCGCAGACACACCGCGCAGAGACAACGGTCATGATCATGCAAGATTAGAAGAAGAAGAAAAGGACATAAACATAAACTTTTGGCGCTCCGCGCGGCCTCCCTGGCGCGCGGAGCGCGCCAGGGGCGGCGCCGGAGGCGCCGCCAGGGGCCCCAGCGCGGATCCGAGAAATCCGCGAGGAGCGCCAACAGTTTATGCTCATGGCGTTTTTCCTTCTTTGAAACATGGCAACTTGCCTTCGCATTGCCCTTGAATTCGAGTGCGCAGAGACGGGGCCTGCAACGCAGGGCTCTCCGAGCGAGACGAGCTCGCCCGTGGCCGTGGATCCGCAGGCCCCGCCCCAGGTGCCGAAGAAATATTGGCACCCACGAGGCTCCTCCTCCTCCTCCTCCTCCTCCTCCTCCTCCTCCTCCTCCTCATCCTCATCCTCGTCCTCGTCCTCATCCTCATCCTTGTCCTCCTCCTCCTCCTCCTCATCATCATCATCCTCATCCTCATCCTTGTCCTCCTCCTCCTCCTCCTACTCCTCCTCCTCGTTCTCCTCCTCCTCCTCCTCTTCCTCCTTCTCCTCATCCTCCTCCTCCTCCTCCTCCTCCTCCTCCTCCTCCTCATCATCATCATCATCATCATCATGCTTGCGCGCCCCCGGCCCAGAGGCGCGACGGAGCCACCAGCCTGCAGTCGAAGCAGAAAAAACGCCATAAACATAACTCTTGGCGCCCCGCGCGGGTTTCTCGGATCCGCGCTGGGCCCCCCCTCCCTGGCGCGCGGAGCGCGCCAGGGGCGGCGTCGAAGGCGCCGCCAGGGGGGGCCCGCGCGGATCCGAGAAATCCGCGCGGAGCGCCAAAAGTTTATGTTTATGTTTTTGTTTTCTCCTTCGACTGCGGGAGAGACGGAGCCACCGGCTGGCGGCGAGCGAGGAGGGGAAGCGAGAAGGGGCGGGCCCTCTCAGAAGTCTCGGAAGTCCCCCGGCCTTGTGAGGAGTTTCCCAGGCCTTCCCCGAAGACACCAAAAACCTCTCAGAAGGCACGAGGGCTTGAGAGAAGTCCCGCCGCCTTCTGAGAAGGCCTTCTCCTTCTCGCTTCACTCGGGGATCTTCTGACCCGGGTCAATCCAGACCCAGGTCAGCAGGAAACCAAAAACTGAAATGCAAGAAAAAAACTGCAACGCAGATCTTCGCAAACCAGGGTCAGCCAATATGCGCGGCCGCCTCGCGGCCACGAGCGGCTCGCTAACCCGGGTCAGCCAGAAGGGGGTCTTCGCAGGATCCTGCAGGATCTGGCGCCCTGGCTGACCCCCGTTTGCATTGACCCCCGTCTCAAGGCTCCCGATTCACCCCCTCGCTCGCCGCCGAACCAGGACGCCGGGGCGGCAAGGCCATCTCACTTCTTCTCGTACCCGAGGACGGTGCTGCCGAGCCACCGCTCGGTGCCCTCGACGCCGCCCTCGCCGCGCCGCGCCGAGTACGACTCCACCTGGCGGGCATCAGAAACCCAGAACCCAAAACAAAATGCACCTAGTCGGGTTAGGTCGGGCATGGGACTGTCCTCCCATAGGCGGATGTTGGAAGAAACATTTAAAACATCTAATTTCTAAAAAATATCCAACCTAATCAAAAACTAGTCGGAACATGTTCCCCTGACTATTTGTTTTGGCTATTATTGAATGTTCCTCCTGTTGGTGGACATGCCCGACTTACATCTAGACGGGGCATTTCGCTTTACTTGCGCTGGCCTTCCGCCGGCGGACCTGCCGCCGTTCTGCTTCCACCAGCTGCCGCGGGCCTTTCGCCTTCCGCCGGGGAGAGGAGAGGTCTCCACTTCAGGACCCCCTCGAAGGCGAGGCCTTTTCTGGAACGCCCCTTCGCCACGAAAATATTTACACAGACACCCTCCGACGAACTTTGCATGCATCTTCAGGGAGGGAGCGGTGTATAAAGTCGCTGGCTCTCAGAGGTGATTTATACACCTCCACCCTCCCCTGAGGCACAGGAACAATACAGTGGAGGGTGCCTGTATATATATATATATATATATTCTGTGGCGGAGCCCCGCCTGGTCCTTGTTCACCTGGCCCACGGAGAAATACTTCGCCTCTGGGTGGGCGAACACCAGCGCCGAGACCGAGGCGCCGGGCAGCATCATGTACGACTCCGTGAGGGTCAGCTCGCCCTCTGTCAGGCGATCTATGTCCAGGAGGTCCCACATCGTCTTCTTCTCGCGGTGGTCCGGCTGTGAGGGGTAGCCGGGAGCGGGCCGGATGCCCTGGTACCGCACCTTCCGGCGGCACCAACAGGAGCGGTCAGCCTAGGGCGAGCGCTACACGTATCCAGGGGCTCCGAGTGCCCACGTCTGCGACGAGGCCCCCCGGCGAATACGTGTAGTGCCCGCCCTGCGGCCATCCACCCCCCCTGCCTCCGCCGAACCTTCAGCAGATCCTCCAGGGACAGTTTCTCATCTGGCGCGTAGCCCCACAGCGTGGTCCTGATCTTCAGATGGATCAGCTCTGCAAAGGCCTCGGCCAGGCGGTCTGCGAGCGCCTCGAGGAGGATGGCCTTGTCAATCTCGCCCTTGTCCTCGAAGATCTTCCTTTGCTCGTGGCAGCCCAAACCTCCAGTGTTCGCGAACGCTGCGATGTAGTCGGGGGCCTCACCTTTCGGGGCGATGAAGTCGCTCTGGCACCAGTACGTGGATTCTCCCATATCTAGCTGCTGCCTGAGGCCGTAAAACTTGCACGAAACTGTGGTGCGCTCGTCGTCGGAGTAGACCTCGATGTCGTCGCCCACTGAATTTGCTGGCCAGATGCCCACCACACCAGTGGCCTTCAGAATGTCCTCCTTAACTATCCAGTCGAGCATCTCCTTGGCCTCTGCGAACAGCTTCTTGGCCTCCGGCCCTACGCGCTCGTCCTTGAAGATAGCGGGGTAGTCGCGGTTGGGGTACTTGCCTCGAAGCTGGTACACCTGGAAGAAGGGAGTCCAATCGATGTACTCAATGAGCTCGGTTATCGGGTGATTCTTGATGCAGAGGTTCCCAAGGAAGCTGGGCTTCGGTGGGATCTTCGACCAGTCTATCTTGGGCTTCTTCTCCTGCGCAAATGCCAGGGTCTTCCACTTCTTATCGATCAGGGTAGCGTAATATTCATCCCGTATCTCGGTGTACTCATCCTTGATGTCTTCCAGGTAATTCTGCTTCTCGCTGGACAGGACGCTGCTCACCACAGTGCAGCTCCGAGAAGCGTCCAGCACGTGGATGACGCCATTATCGTACTTCTTCGCGAGCTTGACGGCTGTGTGGCGCTTCGATGTGGTAGCTCCTCCGATCATGAGCGGCATCTTCAGCCCCTTGGCTTGCATCTGCTCAGCCACGTACACCATCTCATCCAACGAGGGCGTGATAAGACCAGACAGGCCTATGACATCAACCCTCTCCTGGACCGCCCTCTCCAGGATCTTCTCGCAAGGAACCATAACTCCCATGTCGATCACCTTGTAGTTGTTGCAGCCCAAGACAACGCCAACGATGTTCTTGCCGATGTCGTGCACGTCGCCCTTTACGGTCGCCATCAGCACAACTCCGTTCCACTTCGGCTGGTCAGGGTCTTCTCCGTTTGCGAGGGCCGCTGCGCGCTTCTCCTCCTCCATGAAGGGTGTCAGGTAAGCCACCGCCTTCTTCATCACGCGGGCGCTCTTGATGACCTGCGGGAGGAACATCTTGCCCGCGCCGAAGAGGTCGCCGATGATGCCCATGCCCTGCATCAGCGGCCCCTCGATGACATGCAGAGGCACCTTCAGGTCCGCGCGGGCCTCCTCCACGTCTCCATCGATGAACTTGTCGATGCCATTGATCAGTCCGTGGTGCAGGCGCTCGGTGTAGGTTCCGTTGCGCCACGCGTCCTTGCCTGTGTTGCCTCCCGCGGCTTCGCCGGGGGCCGCACCAGCACCCTTGGGCGGGTTCTTGACGAGCTCTGCGAACTCGAGGAAACGCTCCACGTGTTTGCCATCAGAGGACTTGTTCAAAATCACCTCCTCGCACAACGCTCTGGTCTTCTCGTCAATGTCGCAGTACCGCGGCAGGCCGCCGGGATTCACGATGGACATGTTGAGACCCTTCGGGATCGCGTGGTACAGGAAGACGGTGTGCATGGCATCGCGGACCGAGTTGAGGCCGCGGAAAGAGAAGGACAAATTGCTGAGGCCCCCGCTAAACGAGACGCAAGGGCACGTGCGCTTGATCTCTGCGACCGCGTTGATGAAGTCAATGCCGTAGGAGTTGTGCTCAGGAAGGCCAGTCGCGATGGTGAGCACGTTGCAGTCGAATATGATATCCTCAGGGGGGAAGTCAAGCTTCCTACGCATCAGCTTGTAGCTGCGCTGGCAGATGCGCACCTTATCTTCCAGCGTGGCTGCCTGGCCCTGCTCATCGAATGCCATGACAACCACGGCAGCACCGTAGCGCATGCACAGCTTCGCCTGTCTCAGGAACTCCTCCTCACCGACCTTCAGGGAGATTGAATTTACGATGCTCTTGCCCTGGACACACTTGAGGCCCTCCTCTATCACAGGCCACTTGGAAGAATCGATCATGAATGGCAGTCTCGCTACGTTTGGCTCGGTGACGCACAGGCGCATGAATTTACCCATAGCCGACTGGCCATCGATCAGGTCAGAGTCGAAGTTGAAGTCCAGGATGTCGGCCTTCTTCTCGCACTGGGCCAGGCACGCTTCCATGGCCTCGTCCCACTTGTAGGCGTCGACGAGCTTCTTGAATTTGGCCGAGCCCATCAAGTTACAGCGCTCGCCAACCCACTGGAACCCGCTGTCCTCTGCCAGGATGCAAGGCTCTAAGCCCGACAGCTGCATGGATGGGTACTTAGGCAGCTCAGGAAGCTTACGCGGCGGGCAATCCTTCACCTTCTTGGCCACTGCGGCGATGTGCGACGGGAACGTGCCGCAGCATCCACCAACGAAATTCAACAAACCGTCCTTGGCATAGTCGTAGATGTTCGTGGAGAAGATTTCTGGGTCCTCGTCATAGCCGCCCATCGCGTTCGGAAGGCCGGCGTTGGGGTAGACGTGGCACCACCCAGGGTTCATGTCCACGAGCGTCTTGTAGAACTTCTTCATCTGCGCAGCCCCGAGCGCGCAGTTGATACCTACAGTGAACGCTTTGGCATGCTTCACGCTCACGAAGAACGCCTCGATAGTCTGGCCGGACAGGGTGCGGCCGCTGTTGTCCACGATGGTGGCGCTCAGCATGACCGGCAGACGCTCCTTGCCCGTCTCTATGAAATACTCGTCCACCGCGAAGATCGCCGCCTTCGAGTTCTGGGTGTCGAAGATGGTCTCGATCATCAGGATCCGCCACCGTGCCGTAGGCACTGAGTGGAACGTCCTCAGGCTCCTCCGAGTTTCCTGAAGGGGCCCGGGCCCCCATTGCACGAGCACGCTCATGCGCCCCTGGGTGCTCTCGGGGCGGCCCGCATCACTTGTTCAGAGAGCTCGGGAGCAAGGTCAAGGTCAAGGTGCCGTACGAGCACGAAGCCCAGGCCGATACTGGACGCAGAGTGAAGCAAGTGACTCAGACTCTCACTCTGAAAACTGCCAGCTTCCCAATTGATGGGAATTGGGGGGTCCCGTGACGGCCAGACTGGGGCACTGGTAGCCTTACTCGAGAAGCACCGAACAATGAGGAGAGAGAGAGAGAGGGAGAAGATGCATGAAAGGAGAGAGGAAGGCACGACGCACGAAGGACTCGGGAGCGTGGTTGGGATCTCATGCTTCCAACGTAGCCTTAGATGGTCTCTGAGCCCGTCCTGGAGCCCTCTTGAGCGCACATTGGGCCGTCTTCGATGCCCCCGGGGGCCGACCCGAGAAGCTGAAACCATTGAGAATACACCACGTTGGTCTCTGTGTGATCTGAACATGCTCGCCTTCTTCAGTCTTACGGGCGCTGAGGACGTAACCAGGATCGACCCAAGAGACCCCTTAAACAACCCCAACAAAAACAAAACAAAAACATACAAAAACATTAAGAACCGTAAACCTAAAAATAACCTTTGAGACTTCCATGGGGCCCCAAGCGGGCCCCAAGAGACCCAAGAGACAACAAGCTCCCAAAGACGCCCCCAGGAGACCTCCAAGAGAGTCAAAAGAGGCCTTCAAAAGGCCCCCAATAAGCCGCAAGGTAATTACCCCAAGAGACATCAGGGAGGCCTTTGGTCCACAAGCACGGCACGGTGGCGGATTGGGCTGACGGCCACTAGACCTGATTGACACGGGCGCGGACAGCGCAACTTACCTTTGATGGCGCGAAATCGCTGGCTCCTTGTCCCTCTCTTCCCCTTGCCCTTGTCGCCCTCTTACCCTCGCCCTTGGCGAACTTGTGTTCCTCTTACGTCCTCTCTTCCCCTCGCCCTTGTCGCTTCCTTGGGGAATCTTGGCACCCTCTTGGGCAGTCTTGGAAGACTCTCGGGCTGTCTTCGGGCCCTCTTGAGCCGTCTTGAGCCGAGTGTCCGCTTCAAATCGCATAGCCATTTAGACCGTGTGACTGTTTTGGTCAGCATGGCCATTTAACCCCGCCTGGCCGCGCTGACATCCTTGACCGTTGTAACCCACCTGGCACTTTCGCCTGGCCGTTGAAACCCGCCTGGCCATTAACTCGCCTGTCTTGTTGAAACTGCTTGGCCGTCTTCACTCACCTGGCAGTTTCAAACCACCTGGTCGTTTTAGCCCGCCTGGCCGTTCTAACCCGCCTGCCTGCCCTTTCTAAATCACCTGGCCGGTTTAACCTGCTTGGCCAATTTCACCCTCCTGGCCGCGCTGGCATCCTTGACCTTTTAACCCGCCTGGCCGTGTCAACCCGCCTAGCTGTTGTAAACCGCCTGGCCGTTCTAGCCCGCTTCGCCGTTTCAATCCGCCTCGCCCTTTCAACCCGCCTGGCCGTTTAGCTCGCCTTAACCCCGCCTGACCATTTCAAGGCACCTGGCCGTTTGAACCCGCCTGACCGTTGCAGCCCGTCTGGCCGTTACGATATGCTTGGCCAGTTTACCCCGCCTGGCTGTTCCAACCTGCTTGGCGAGTCGTGGGTCGCTCTTGGGCAGTCTTGGGAGACTCTCGGGCCGTGTCTGGGCCCTCCGGAGCCGTCTTGGAGTCCGAGTGGGAGCCTCGTGGGCAGACTTGGAACGATACCAAGACGACGTCGACAACATCTCACCTGTTGTAAGAATATCCTGAGCAGAATCGCCAGTTTGGGGGAAAGGGGAACGACGTCGACGACATCGTGTTGCTTGAAGATGGCCTTAGCGACATTGCAATTTTGGGCAAGACCGAGACCAAGATGACGTCGACGGCATCTCAGTTTTGTGAGGATGTCCCTAGCGAGATCGCCATTTGGGCAAGAGTGGTGTCGACAACATCTCATGTGTGCGTGTGTGTCCTTAGCGAAATCGCAATGTGGGGCAAGACCGAGACCAAGACGACATCGACAACATCTCAGTGGTGTGAGGATGGCCTTAACGAAATCGCCATGATGGGCAAGACCGATGTCGGCAACATCTCATTTGTGTGAGGGTGTCCCTAGCAAAATTGACAGGTGCTGAGCGGAACCAGGGCATCTTAGAACCATCCTGTTGGGCTATGTTGAGCCATCTTGAGGCCTTTCGAGAGCTATCCTTAAGGATGTCCCGAGCAAAATCGCAATTCTGGCTACTAGGTCATGGGGAAATGCCTGCCAAACCTCTCAAACTCCCCCCTAGTTTCATGTCTCCCAACAAACGGATCGCACGCTACGCGCGCTTTCTGTCATCCGACGCCCCCTGTGGTCTGGCACCAGAGTGCGCGGCGTACCAAACTTGCAAGAGGCTCGAGTCTTTGTTCTGAGGTTCCCAGTGGGGTCTCGGCCGGTCACGTTGGCCACCCGAAATACCTGGCCGTCAAAGAAAAGCTCGTTCAAGATGTCCCCAAATTACCCCACGACTGCCTCCAAGACGGCTAAGATGGCCTCCAATATGGGTCAGACGGCCACCAGAGACCCCAAGATGGCCCCAAGAGGTCTCCAAGACGGCCCAAGATACACCCAAGACGGCCCAAGATGGCCCCAAGATGGCCCAAGACGGCCCAAGAGGCCCCCACGAGGCCCCCAAGAGTCCCCATTGACGACCTCCAGAAGGGCCGAAGAAACGAACATTATGTATTTTGATTATGTGCTTCAATGGTTTTTTGGCGTTCTCGCCTTTGCGGGCTTCCGAAGCTCCAAGACGTCCTGTATGTCCCAGGAATCGCCCCGACACGGCCCAAGAGGCCCGCAAGATGGCCCAAAAGGGCCTTCAGGCGTTCCCAAGACGGTTCCAAGACGGCCCTGTAGACCCCCAACGCGGCCCTCAAGCGCCCAAAGAGGTGCCCACGACTGCCCAGATAGGGCCCCAAGATGGCAACCGAAGGCCAAGAGAGCCTTTAGAGGCCCCCAGGTAGCCCCCAAGAGGCTCCCAAAGAGGCCCCATCGAGGCCCCCAAGAAGCCCCAGAAGGCCCCCAAGAGGGCATCAGGAAGCCTCCGTCTCTTCCTTCATCCTCTTCTTCCTCCACCTCCTCCTCATCCTCTTCCTCCTCCTCCTCCTGTTCCTTCTCCTCCTCCTCCTCCTCCTCCTCCTCCACCTCCTCCTCCTCCTCTTCCTCCTCCTCCTCCTCTAAGTGTTCCTCCAATGGGATTCCACAACGGGCGGGGGAACACAGAAGCATTCCAGCAGCTTGGACAAGTTTTGGCCTAACGCTTGGCCACATCAGCATGGCCAGAAAAACAGGGGGCGGTGGTGACTCGCCGTAGGCATCTTCGATGTCCACGCCGCCATCGACCAAGCCCTTGACCTGCTCCTTGTAGCTATCGACCAGCTCGTCCCACGTCACGTTGCGGAAAGACGGGTCCTCGACGCTGGGAGACACGGACAGCGTCCTGCTCGTGGGGCCAATGGCACCGGCCACAAAGCGAGGCTTGTGCGGCTCCTCCTTCGTCACCTCAGCGGCCGCCTTCTTGGCAAGCTCCGCCCCCACTTTGTTCAGCTCGTAGACGATGTCCTGCATCTTGTACTCGCCCTGGGAGATGGAGGTGCCGTTGAAGGTGTTGGTCTCGCAGATGTCCGAGCCGCCCTTGAAGTACTCTGCGTGGATGTCCTTGATCATGTCAGACTTGGTGAAGCAGAGCAGGTCGTTGTTGCCTTTCAGAGAAACCGGCACGCCGTTCGCATCGATCATGCTGAAGTCCTTGAAGCGCTCTCCACGGTAGTCCTCCTCCTGGAGGTTCTCTGCCTGGATGCGCGTGCCCATGCCGCCGTCCAGGAAGCAGATGCGCTCCTTAAGCTGCCCGTTGAAGTACGCCAACACCTCGGACGGCGTCGGAGTCTTGCCCGCGATGATCATGTCCGCGATCTTGCCGGTCTCGATGGAGCCCTCTGCTCTGCACGGGTCTGGGGTGTTCGCGCCAGGCTTTGGCATCACGTGCTCAGCAACACAAGAGACCTCGCACTTGAGGGAACGCAGGGCCGCTTGCTGCTGCTCTGGGGTGGACTTCGCAATCTTGATGGGCGGCTCCACCGCAGCAGGTGCTGGGGGGTTCTTCACACGCTCTGCAAACTCGAGGAAACGCTCTACGTGCTGCCCATCTGCCGACTTGTTCAAGATCACCTCCTCGCACAACGCTCTGGTCTTCTCGTCAATGTCGGAGTACCGCGGCAGGCCTCCCGGATTCACGATGGACATGTTGAGACCCTTCGGGATCGCGTGGTACAAGAAGACGGTGTGCATGGCATCGCGGACCGAGTTGAGGCCGCGGAAAGAGAAGGACAAATTGCTGAGGCCTCCGCTGAACGAGACGCAAGGGCACGTGCGCTTGATCTCTGCGACCGCGTTGATGAAGTCGATGCCGTAGGAGTTGTGCTCGGGAAGGCCAGTCGCGATGGTGAGCACGTTGCAGTCGAATATGATGTCCTCAGGAGGGAAGTCAAGCTCCGTACGCATCAGCTTGTAGCTGCGCTGGCAGATGCGTACCTTATCTTCCAGCGTGGCTGCCTGGCCCTGCTCATCGAATGCCATGACAACCACGGCGGCACCGTAGCGCATGCACAGCTTCGCCTGCCTCAGGAACTCCTGCTCGCCGACCTTCAAGGAGATCGAATTCACGATGCTCTTGCCCTGGACGCACTTAAGACCCTCCTCTATCACAGGCCATTTGGAAGAATCGATCATGAATGGCAGTCTCGCTACGTTTGGCTCGGTGACGCACAGGCGCATGAATTTACCCATGGCCGACTGGCCATCGATCAAGTCAGAGTCGAAGTTGAAGTCCAGGATGTCGGCCTTCTTCTCGCACTGGGCCAGGCACACATCCATGGCCTCGTCCCACTTGTAGGCGTCGACGAGCTTCTTGAATTTGGCCGAGCCCATCAAGTTGCAGCGCTCGCCGACCCACTGGAACCCGCTGTCCTCTCCCAGGATGCAGGGCTCCAAGCCCGACAGCTGCATTGATGGGTACTTAGGCAGCTCAGGAAGCTTACGCGGCGGGCAATCCTTCACCTTCTTGGCCACTGCGGCGATGTGCGACGGGAACGTGCCGCAGCATCCACCAACGAAATTCAGCAAACCGTCCTTGGCATAGTCGTAGATGTTCGTGGAGAAGATTTCTGGGTCCTCGTCATAGCCGCCCATAGCGTTCGGAAGGCCGGCGTTGGGGTAGACGTGGCACCACCCAGGGTTCATGTCCACGAGCGTCTTGTAGAACTTCTTCATCTGCGCAGCCCCGAGCGCGCAGTTGATACCTACAGTGAACGCCTTGGCATGCTTGACGCTCACGAAGAACGCCTCGATAGTCTGGCCGGACAGGGTGCGGCCGCTGTTGTCCACGATAGTGGCGCTCAGCATGACCGGCAGACGCTCCTTGCCCGTCTCGATGAAGTACTCGTCCACCGCGAAGATCGCCGCCTTCGAGTTCTGGGTATCGAAAATGGTCTCGATCATCAAGATGTCCACGCCGCCATCGACCAAGCCCTTGACCTGCTCCTTGTAGCTATCGACCAGCTCGTCCCACGTCACGTTGCGGAAAGACGGGTCCTCGACGCTGGGAGACACGGACAGCGTCCTGCTCGTGGGGCCAATGGCACCGGCCACAAAGCGAGGCTTGTGCGGCTCCTCCTTCGTCACCTCAGCGGCCGCCTTCTTGGCAAGCTCCGCCCCCACTTTGTTCAGCTCGTAGACGATGTCCTGCATCTTGTACTCGCCCTGGGAGATGGAGGTGCCGTTGAAGGTGTTGGTCTCGCAGATGTCCGAGCCGCCCTTGAAGTACTCTGCGTGGATGTCCTTGATCATGTCAGACTTGGTGAAGCAGAGCAGGTCGTTGTTGCCTTTCAGAGAAACCGGCACGCCGTTCGCATCGATCATGCTGAAGTCCTTGAAGCGCTCTCCACGGTAGTCCTCCTCCTGGAGGTTCTCTGCCTGGATGCGCGTGCCCATGCCGCCGTCCAGGAAGCAGATGCGCTCCTTGAGCTGCCCGTTGAAGTACGCCAACACCTCGGACGGCGTCGGAGTCTTGCCCGCGATGATCATGTCCGCGATCTTGCCGGTCTCGATGGACCCCTCCGCCCTGCACGGGTCTGGGGTGTTCGCGCCAGGCTTTGGCATCACGTGCTCAGCAACACAAGAGACCTCGCACTTGAGGGAACGCAGGGCCGCTTGCTGCTGCTCTGGGGTGGACTTCGCAATCTTGATGGGCGGCTCCACCGCAGCAGGTGCTGGAGCCGCTGGGGGGTTCTTCGCGCTCTCTGCAAACTCGAGGAAACGCTCTACGTGCTGCCCGTCTGCCGACTTGTTCAAGATCACCTCCTCGCACAACGCTCTGGTCTTCTCGTCAATGTCGGAGTACCGCGGCAGGCCTCCCGGATTCACGATGGACATGTTGAGACCCTTCGGGATCGCGTGGTACAAGAAGACGGTGTGCATGGCATCGCGGACCGAGTTGAGGCCGCGGAAAGAGAAGGACAAATTGCTGAGGCCTCCGCTGAACGAGACGCAAGGGCACGTGCGCTTGATCTCTGCGACCGCGTTGATGAAGTCGATGCCGTAGGAGTTGTGCTCGGGAAGGCCAGTCGCGATGGTGAGCACGTTGCAGTCGAATATGATGTCCTCAGGAGGGAAGTCAAGCTCCGTACGCATCAGCTTGTAGCTGCGCTGGCAGATGCGTACCTTATCTTCCAGCGTGGCTGCCTGGCCCTGCTCATCGAATGCCATGACAACCACGGCGGCACCGTAGCGCATGCACAGCTTCGCCTGCCTCAGGAACTCCTGCTCGCCGACCTTCAAGGAGATCGAATTCACGATGCTCTTGCCCTGGACGCACTTAAGACCCTCCTCTATCACAGGCCATTTGGAAGAATCGATCATGAATGGCAGTCTCGCTACGTTTGGCTCGGTGACGCACAGGCGCATGAATTTACCCATGGCCGACTGGCCATCGATCAAGTCAGAGTCGAAGTTGAAGTCCAGGATGTCGGCCTTCTTCTCGCACTGGGCCAGGCACACATCCATGGCCTCGTCCCACTTGTAGGCGTCGACGAGCTTCTTGAATTTGGCCGAGCCCATCAAGTTGCAGCGCTCGCCGACCCACTGGAACCCGCTGTCCTCTCCCAGGATGCAGGGCTCCAAGCCCGACAGCTGCATTGATGGGTACTTAGGCAGCTCAGGAAGCTTACGCGGCGGGCAATCCTTCACCTTCTTGGCCACTGCGGCGATGTGCGACGGGAACGTGCCGCAGCATCCACCAACGAAATTCAGCAAACCGTCCTTGGCATAGTCGTAGATGTTCGTGGAGAAGATTTCTGGGTCCTCGTCATAGCCGCCCATAGCGTTCGGAAGGCCGGCGTTGGGGTAGACGTGGCACCACCCAGGGTTCATGTCCACGAGCGTCTTGTAGAACTTCTTCATCTGCGCAGCCCCGAGCGCGCAGTTGATACCTACAGTGAACGCCTTGGCATGCTTGACGCTCACGAAGAACGCCTCGATAGTCTGGCCGGACAGGGTGCGGCCGCTGTTGTCCACGATAGTGGCGCTCAGCATGACCGGCAGACGCTCCTTGCCCGTCTCGATGAAGTACTCGTCCACCGCGAAGATCGCCGCCTTCGAGTTCTGGGTATCGAAAATGGTCTCGATCATCAAGATGTCCACGCCGCCATCGACCAAGCCCTTGACCTGCTCCTTGTAGCTATCGACCAGCTCGTCCCACGTCACGTTGCGGAAAGACGGGTCCTCGACGCTGGGAGACACGGACAGCGTCCTGCTCGTGGGGCCAATGGCACCGGCCACAAAGCGAGGCTTGTGCGGCTCCTCCTTCGTCACCTCAGCGGCCGCCTTCTTGGCAAGCTCCGCCCCCACTTTGTTCAGCTCGTAGACGATGTCCTGCATCTTGTACTCGCCCTGGGAGATGGAGGTGCCGTTGAAGGTGTTGGTCTCGCAGATGTCCGAGCCGCCCTTGAAGTACTCTGCGTGGATGTCCTTGATCATGTCAGACTTGGTGAAGCAGAGCAGGTCGTTGTTGCCTTTCAGAGAAACCGGCACGCCGTTCGCATCGATCATGCTGAAGTCCTTGAAGCGCTCTCCACGGTAGTCCTCCTCCTGGAGGTTCTCTGCCTGGATGCGCGTGCCCATGCCGCCGTCCAGGAAGCAGATGCGCTCCTTGAGCTGCCCGTTGAAGTACGCCAACACCTCGGACGGCGTCGGAGTCTTGCCCGCGATGATCATGTCCGCGATCTTGCTGGTCTCGATGGACCCCTCCGCCCTGCACGGGTCTGGGGTGTTCGCGCCAGGCTTTGGCATCACGTGCTCGGCCTCGCAGGAAACTTCGCACTTGAGCGAGCGCAAGAATTCCTGCTGCTGCTCCGGGGAAGACTTCTGGATCTTCATTGCCGTGCGGAGATCGTGGTGGTGCTCGGCGCAGCGCGAAGAATGCTCGGGCTGCGAACTGAACGAGCGAAAATGAATCCCCTCTATGGCTACGGATCTACGAAGAGGAAGAGGAGAAGAAGGAGCAGGAGGATGAGTGGAGAAGGAGGAAGAGATGGTGGACCAGGAAGGAGGAGGAGGAGGAGGAGGAGGAGGAGGAGGAGGAGGAGGGAGGCGAAGAAGGAAGAGCCGAAGGGAGCCCTCCCCTCCCAACTGCGGAATTTGCCGTCTCGTGGGCCCTGGGGCCCTTGATACCCAACCCGAAGGCCGACTTCTCCTCCTGGGCACCAGAACCCGCAACGGGAATGTGGGGCCCCAGGGTGGCAAACCAGGAGCTGCCTTCATGAAGTTTAGTGACGCGGAGGAGGACAGGGAGGTGGATGCAGAGGGTGAGAGGGGGCGCAGAATCATCACTGTCACGCGCTCGCGGAGAAAACCACGAGTGCTGGCGCTGAGCTTACCCCGGGCCTCCGAGCCCACAGCGCATGACGAGCGCCCGCTGCTTGGAAGGCGCAGCGCGTGAGGCTGAGACCCCGACGTTGATCCCTGGGGAAGAGGCGGGTCCCTGGGGCACCCAGCGAAACATGCTCCCAATTTGCCCTCCTAGTACGAGGGGGGAGCCCCGTCCGCCCACACGCGGGCTGGATCCAAGGGAGATGGTGATTATTCTCGCACGCTCCTCCTCACCCACCTCCCTCCCTGTCCTCCTTCCCCCCTCGTACTCCTTCTCCTCCTCCTCCTCCTCCTCCTCCTCCTCCTCCTCCTCCTCCTCCTCCTCCTCCTCCTCCTCCTCCTCCTCCTCCGCCTCCGCCTCCGCCTCCGCCTCCGCCTCC
>CAUYUJ010014817.1:326581-333148 GCA_963575745.1 Prorocentrum cordatum | reverse complement strand
AAATTGGCGACAGTTTCACAGATCGAAGCCCCCCAGGGATGGCGAGGTCTAATTTGAATCCGCCCGTGGCGTCACTGTGCTGGGCCCCCCAGCAGGCCTCGAAAGTGGCGACAGTTTTCACAGATCGCAGCCCCCCAGGGATGGCGAGGTCTAATTTGAATCCGCCCGTGGCGTCACTGTGCTGGCCCCCCCAGCAGGCCTCGAAAGTGGCGACAGTTTCACAGATCGCAGCCCCCCAGGGATGGCGAGGTCTAATTTGAATCCGCCCGTGGCGTCACTGTGCTGGGCCCCCCAGCAGGCCTCGAAAGTGGCGACAGCTTCACAGATCGCAGCCCCCCGCAGGCAAGACAGGAGGAGGCAAGAGGGAGGCGGGAAGGAGTGGAGACCACACTGCTCTATTCAAAACGAATACCCAACCAAGGAGGGTTGGGAAAAATAGCTAAAAGATGCTCGAACATAGTCAAAGGGACACGAAAAATCTTCAGCTGAATATTTCTTGACCATTCTTGAATACTCCTCCTGTAGAGGGACATGCCCAACTTAACAAGAGCCCGACCTTGGCGAAGCGAGAGCTCTGCAAGCCATGGCCAACTCCAAAAAAGGAGACCACGAGGCGCCACGAGGCACCCAAGAGCCCCCGAGGAGCGCCCAACGGGTCCCAAGAGGTCTCCGACGGACCCCAATACACTCCCAAGACCCTCTCAAGGAGGCCCTCCAGGGGCCAAAACCAGTGACGCTCCAGAGATATTTCAGTATCCATGCTCTTCGGTCGAAGAGCGGTCCGCTTGCGGTTTTCGAAGGACCAAATGCGCAGGACGCCCCCAAGAGGGCCCGAAGCTGGCCCAAGAGAGCCTACGGAGGGACCCAAGACATTCCAAGGGGGCCCCTAGACAGCCCCACAATGTCCCAAGACGGCCCCACGACAGACCCACGAGACACCCCAGATATCCAAAAGAGCCCCAAGACGGCCCGTGCCTGAACATTAAGTTCAAACCCTGCGGCGCAAGATACCACCCGGACCCCCGAACTTCATATTGAGAGTGCGGCAATGGAGAGGGCATGAGTGGACTGAAATATTCGAACCCCCAAACCACCGCCCATGCTAAAATCAACATTGCTTTCGGGGGCCGGGGGGTTATGAGCAACCCCCTCAAGTGTGCGAGGGTTCGAATATTTTGTCCATGTACTGGCCCTATGCCACCAAGACAGCCCCCAGTGGGCCCCAGGGGGACACTCCAGACTGCGTCACAGAAGCCCAAGACAGCCCGAAGACGGCTCAAATCGGCCCCATGGAGAGCTCCTCGAGAGATTGAGACGAGAAGTGTCACACGTGGCCGGTTCCCGAAGCCCTGAACCCAACAAAATCTTGCGATCTCTTGGGGGCGCATCTTTTACGAAAGCTGGATTCCGCCAGCCTCACGCCGGCTTCCGCCAGCGGAGGCGGCCTCGTTTGCGTCCGCAGGCTTCCGCCGCCCTTCCACCGCCTTCCGCCGAAAAAGAAATGCCAACTCCTTCGATCCTCGAAAACGCCACCCTTCCTGGAGCACCCCATCATACGCATTGGAGTACCATGCGGGACCTGCTCTAGAACAGGAACATACCGTAGACGGATCTAGCCTTTCTCTGACACTACTCCGAACGCAACGGCCGCGTTGCCTCTAGACGCATGCACCACGAATGAATATATATATATATATATATATATATATATATGTATATATATACATGTAACGGCATCCATTGTGTAATGTAGACGTTTGAGCCAGAAAGAGAAAACGGTATTTGGCATAGGCCCCAGACATTGGTTCTGGGAGCAGGTAGACTCTACCCTCCAAGTCACATGTATCGGCCTTCTGGGCAGTACAGAGGAATCGCCACACACACACAGTGCTTCGATGGCAAGGTGGCGGACTTGCCGCAGGCACCCCAGGCAACAGCCGGTGGCGCGCTGGCAGAGGGGGAGGCAGAGAGGGAGGCATGAAGGGAGGAGGACGAGGACGGTAAATGCAAAGCTTGAGTTGCGAACCACTCCGCGCTGCGGGAACCACAGCTCACCACGGGGAGGGATGCTCACACCTTCCGTGATCTCCCCAGGTATCGCCGAGCCCGGCGCGCGGTAAGCATCCATTGCTGATGAACGAGCTCTGGCACAACTGATGACACAAGACTTTTCAGATATGTATTATTGTTTTTTTCGATATGTTCGGGCCTCCAGAAGTTTCCGGAGGCCCCCTAAGGCATCCAAAGACCTCGGGGGACATCGAGAGCCTTCCCTCAATACCGAGCTGCTGAGCAACAGCGGCACGAGAACGACTCTAGCACAGTGCCAGGAGACCCGATGATGTCGCCAAGAGAGCAGCAAGAAGTTTCTGTAACATGTGCAAGGGGAGGCGTTCAAACGCGCTCGCACGATCACTCAACATTTTCACTTTCGCTGGCCAAGAGGTCCTGGACATCCCTTCTGCATTCGATCACCTGCTCCAGCTGTCTCCTCCCCACATTCCACTCATCAGCCTCATGATCTCTCGCTGCACCGACTTTGCAGACGTGCTGCAGAGGAGATTTGCATGGATTTCTGCCAATGCAAGACCCCGAAACGGCGAGTGAAAAACGAGGTGAATTTCACGTGGACTTTTTGTAGTCTTCATGTCTGGCCCAAATCCGCACGAAATTCATTTGGAAATCCGGAGCGAAATTCTCCAGGACTATCCGGGCCCATCCCAGTGTTTTCCGAACGAAATCCGCCTGCGATTTTGGTGCCATGAGATCTCCCACCCCCTCCATGAGGAGCAAAATGAATCGCGTAATCAAATTGCACCGCTGGATGCGTCGAGGCACCTGCAAATTCTGCCTCCCCTGCCCCTGTCCGTGCACACTGCGACCGTGAACCCCCTCGCCGTGCAGACGCCAAACATGATACGCCGCATGCTTCAAGCCCCCAGCCCAGGACGGACTCCTCACCTTTTGCCTCCCTCGCCCTCGTCATTCCTCTCTCCATATTGTTCTTATCTCTCTCTCTCTATTTCTCTCACTCTCCCTCTCTCCCTCCATCCATCCATCCATCCATCCCTTTTTTTATCTCTCTCTCTCTCTCTCTCTCTCTCCCCCCTATCGATTGTCCGTCGCCCTCTCTCTCTCTCTCTCTCTCTCTCTCTCTCTCTCAACACATTCATGTGTACATATATATATATATACATACATACATACAGACATACATGTGTATACAATGTACGTGTGTAATATGTGTAGATATACATACATAAAAATGAGGGAGCGGGAGTCTCGGCGACTGCAAGCTCGCACTGGGCACCACAAGATAGCATAGGAGAAGCCTGATGGGTTATGCCTCTTCACAATCTACACAGTGCGCAAGCATCCATGCATCATGATTGACGCTCCACGCCTTTCAATGCCTGCAGTGCATCAAGGAAGGAGATGCCAAGTGGACCACACCTCCCCCCCCAGCGCGTCAGAAGATTCGAACTCATGCACACCTGCTGCTGCTCCTCCTCCCGATCCCCATCGCCCAGCCATCCTCCAGTCATACATCATCTACTCATCTCCCGCACCTCGTCCTCTCCCCCTCCTCCAATCGGCGGTGGACCTGGGACCGAAATCGACGGCCCTGGACCCGCAAAAATGACGGCCGCGACGCCCCCTCGCGAACCGAAAACCACCGACTCCTTGATCGACGTGTCAGGGCAGGAGGTCTACCCACCTCCGACCCCAAGACGCGGGTGCCTCCGGGAGGCGCCCCGCGGAGCACGGGAGGCCCGGCGAGCTGCCGGGCGCGACCCTCCCTGGCAGGGCGCCCTGCCCCCAACGGCCCGGGCGGCGCTCGCGGGGAGCACGGCCGCCGCCCTCGCCTCCCGCACGCGCAAGGGCCTGGAGCTGGCCGGCTGGCCTCGACACGCCCCTCCGCAGGGGGGGGGGCCCGAACGGGCAGAGGGCCGAGGCCGAGGGCGACGTCTCGGAGGCGAGCCCCGGGGGGGGGGGAAGCGAGAAGGGGCGGGCCGTCTCATCGACTGCACACGCAGGAGTGGCCCCGGGTCAGAGTGGCCCTTGGTGCGCGGCTCAACGGGGGCCCCGGGGAGATCAAAGACAAGCGCGCAAGACGCTATTACCGCATCGCGTTCGGCGAGCGGGGGATCCCAATGGGCCCGCACAAAAGGTCACTCTGGCGAAAAGTCGCTCTTACGTTTCGTCGATTCCCAGAAAAGGCTCGGAAGTCCCCCGGCCTTCTGAGAAGGTTCCTGAGCCTTCCCCGAAGACGCAGAAAGCTTCTCAGAAGGCGCGAGGGCTTCGGAGAAGTCCCGCCGCCTTCTGAGAAGATTCTTTCTCCCTTCCCCCCCTCGCTCGCCGCCGAATGTCAGCCTTCGAGCACGCGCTGGGGTACATCGTCGAGAAGGTCACGGATCTGCTCGCCAAAATGGCCGAGTCCGAGGCGACGTCCGCCTTCCAGCAGCCGCGATGGGGCTCGCGTCCATGGACGCCACGGAGCTGAACTCCCAGGAGGCCGAGCCCGAGGCGACGTTCGCCTTCGACCAGGCGTGGGGGTACGCGCCGGAGACGGTCAGAGCTGACTGCCCGACCAGCCTCGTCCGAGGCAACGCGCTCCTTCGAGCCGACGCGGGGGCACGCCTCCGGGGAGATCCCGGAGCTGAGCGGCCAGGTGGCCGAGTCCTGGGCGGCGGCCGCCCTCGAGCAGGCGCGGGGTCACGCACCCAGGAAGACAGCGGAGCTGGGCGCCCAGATGGCCGCGTCCGAGAAAATCGCCTGGGACGCACAGAGACATACTAATACAATATGTCCTCCTTGGAGGCGCGCGTCCGACCCGGACATATAGTATAACTATATTGTAGCATATCCTTTCCCAAGCGGTGTGGCCAAAACGCGCCCGCCACGACGCATATGCTATAAGTTTTCTTGGTGCGCGCGTCGCCCCTGGGGGGGGCGACGAACACATAGCAGTAGTATGTTGGGCTGACGCCGATCGCAGAGCTGAACGGTCACATGGCCAAAGTTCGCTGCAATCGCCGAGGCGACCCACGAACTCAGGCGGTTCCTTGCCCTTCACGCTGCAGCGTCGAGCTCGAGCGCACACAGCAGCCAATGCTCAGAATGGCCCATGCCGCCCTGCACGACCTTGCCTTGCATGTCAATACTTCGCGGCACGGCTTTGACCAGAGCTGCCTGCTAGGGTCGGGGGGTGGCACCCCCTCCGAGGGGGAGGCTCCGCGTGGGCGACTTTCCCGTCGTGGGGGTGTGCCCCAGCCCAGGGTCTGACGCCCCTCCTGCTCCTCCTCGTGCACATCCCCTCCCCATCCGCCACCACCACCACGGCCACCTGTTCCTCACATGTCACTCCACTTGGTTGCATGCTTGTCGTCGTCGTCTTCCTGCTCCTCCTCCTCCTCCTCCACCACCTCCTCCTCGGCCTCTTCTGTCTCTTCCTCCTACTCGCCGTCAGGCCAGGGTATTTTCAAAGTCCCTGCCACCGCGGCCAAGCGGTGCAGCCTGGGCGCCGTGTGGCACCTCCTGTATGAGGTGCACCGCCGATGATGTTGCGGAGGCGGGTGCCCGCGGCTCGCAGCGTCCAACCACGTTGGTTGGAATGCTACTAGCCGCGGGCATATCGCTTGCCGTGTTATGATGAAGTTCTGGCGCTGGGTACCGCTCCGTGTTGTCTTGCTGGGTAGGCCCAGGACTTGACCAACCCCGCCCCTGGTGGGGCCTCCTCCCGCCCCGCCTGTTGGCTGGGGGGAAAGGGACCAGGGGGCGACCTCACCCTGCGGGGTTGCGGTCGCTGGTCCAATGCTGGGGTCCTGCCCGTTGCTTCATATTTGTTGGTTTCCCCCCCCCGAGGCACGGCGTTTCCGGCGCTATTGGGGGTTAGCCAATAATAGGAGGCTGGATGACGGATTCAGCTTGTGCCTGCTTCCTCTTTGTACACGTGTGCCCGTTGCCCTGCTAAGGGAAGCTATGATGTGTGGCAGGTTTGCCAGGGCATGCTCGCCCGCGCCCTGTTCGGCGTCACGTTATACCCGTTTGGGCAAAGCAACACTTCCTCCTCCTCCTCCTCCTCATCCTCATCCACCTCCTCCTCCTCCTCCTCACCCTCTTTCTCCTCCTCCTCCTCCTCCTCCTCCTCCTCCTCCTCCTCCTCCTCCTCATCCTTCATTCCTGATCCTTATGAATAACTCCTCCCTGTCGCACCCTGAGGCCGGTCGGAAGGGCGGGCCAGGCGCTTCGCCTGAGAAATCCTCACCATTTATGAGCCTGAAGCTTAGAAACTGGCAACAGCTTCACAGTTGGAGGATGGGTCGCTTCCAAGATGTGGCTCTTGCCTCAGCGCCGCGCACACTCGTCTTACAAATTTGCAGGAGAGTCACGGACTGAGGGCGGGTCGTTTTCAATATGTGGCTCTCGCCTCACCGCCGCGCACATTCGTCCTAAACTTCTGCCAGGGCTTCACAGGTCGAGGGCGGGTGATTTTCAAAACGTGGCTCTCGCCCTAGCGCCGCGCCACGCTCGTCATAACAATTTGCAGATGGTTCACAGATTCAA
>CAUYUJ010014817.1:314081-321581 GCA_963575745.1 Prorocentrum cordatum | reverse complement strand
GCCTGGTTGTCCTCCACGTGCACCTTGTCACGTGGCAGCGGGGCTTGATCACCGTCGAACGCGTAGCTTTCTTCGTCGTCGCCGACGCCTGCTCCAAGCGTTACGATGTCGGCTACCCACGTCAACTCCTTAATCGCTGTGCTTTTAATAATGGGGTGGCCACCGCCGACGGCGGCCCCGAACGCGCACTCTGGGCGACGCAACAGGGGCGTTGCGCGGCGGCCCCCGCGATCGTCACATGTCTTTCAATACTCCTCACCAGGGCGAGGGTCCACAACGCGCACTTCTGGTCATTATACCATAATGGGTGGCCAAGGCCTGGCAGGCGCGCCAGCTGAAAAATCTGTTCGTCGCACCGCGGGGCATGGAACTAGGGCCGGGGCGCACCCGCGCGCTGTCACGCTTGACACGGGCACCGACTGAGTGGAGCTTCTGCTGGTCACGCGTCTTCGCTTCGACCATGGTTTGGTACCGGACTACCTGTGGTGATTCCACCGCTTCCCGATCCAGATAAGCCCGCAACCGCTCCATCGCGTCGGCATGATATCTCTCTGCTCCACCAGCGACGAATACGAGCTCGGCGGCGAACTCCTCGGCGAGAAACCGCGGCGCCCAGGCGCCCGAGGCGCGGGCGCCGCGCGGGCCCTGCGCCGCCCCATCACTGCAGAGACACGGGGCGCCGATCACGGCTGAGCCACCTGGCCAAAGCATGCCCGCACAAGTCGCCACGCGTTCACGCACTCCTGCTCGCGGGGCCCAAGGACGTCACTTCCGCAAACCTGTGCGCTCTCGACGATGGGCCGAACGGTCACTCCGCGCGGGTGGTCGATTGGCAGCTGAGGGCCCAGGCGACAGTCGACGCCATCCGGGCAGAGACCTTGCATCGCACGCAGGAAGGTCACCCAGCAGCCGTGCTCTGCGCGCCACTAACCGACGACGACATCTCACCTGGCCTGCGGGCCCTCAACGAATTTCTTCGGTGATATCCGGTACGCGTCTCCAAACGGGAACGCACGCGAGCGGTCGCAGTTGCCGCCGTCGCTGGCGGCGATGGACTGGTCGGCCACCTTGCCCAGGTCACGGATCCGATGGCCACTTCATTCACCCCGCGATCTTGCGACGCCAATAATTGCGAACAACAGGATTGAAGCAATTGGCGCGCGGGGATCTGACTGTCGCGAGGCCGCGCGGGAGGCAACCTGCATCCATCTCTGGCCACTTCGGGTTCGCGATGAGGCCCGCCCTGAACGCAAGTCCCGGCTGGGTCGGCGTCGGCGGGGCGAGCGGCATCGGGCGACCTTGCACTTTCACTCCGAGCACGGCCGCCCTCCATCTTGCCCCCAGTTCTGGCCGCCGGCAATGCCAGGGGCGCCCCCAGCGCCGCCGTTCTGGCGGGAGCCAACGGCGGGCAATCGTTCAGGTCCGAGATATCAACGTCGCCTCTGGCCACATTCGTCACGATGGTGATATTCTGCGACGCGTCACCTAACGTCAGAGCATCCACCATTACTCCTTCAATCCCCTGCGGGTGGTAAAGAATGCCAATGCATAAAATCGGGCTCAGCCTGAATGACCATTCCGCAATAGTCGTTGTGCCGGCCGACTTCGTTTAGGGAGACGTTCCGAAATCCGACAGGTCCCACCATGTGTTACCTCGTCGACTCCCTCCCCCGCGTCTCTTACACGCTCCAGCTCGTTGTTGCCACGGTTAATGGACCTCTCGGCCGCCCCCCCGGCGCCCTCGTTCCTCCCCGCCCGGGCTTCGACGCAACGCCGCCGCTTTGCGGCGTTGCCCTGCGACGCCCCGCCAGCGCAATCATGTCCTCCACTCGAACAACTGCCCACCCTCTGAATAGCTGCCGATTCCATGTCAACCCGGTTCGCCTGCCACGCATTGCCTGCTCCAGATTCCCTCGCTCGCCCTCCTCAGGATCCGACAGACTGTGGCGTTGCGTACTCGCCTAGAAGGGAAAAGCGCCGCGCCTCTTCCCCCCTCTCCTTCACTCCTCTCCCCCCTCCACCGAGCACAAGGTTTCGCGGCTCCCCGTGCACACGCAAGGGAAACCCACCAGAACCCGCAATGGCCGCGACCGCATACGCGCCCCCAACCCAGCGCGTCGCTTCGCGGCCCCATAGGGCGCTCCACCGAAGGCCCCAGTGGCCGCGGCCACTTGCGCCCCCCCCCTTGCGCAAGGTTTCGCGGCCCCTGAAGAGATCCACCGCAGGCCCCAGCGGCCGCGGCCACATCCGCCCCCCCCCCCCGCCCAGCGCAGCGCCCCGCAGCCCCTGCGATAGCTCCACCGAAGGCCGCAGTGGCCTCGACCGCGTGCACCTGCCCCACAGCGCAGCGCATAAGGAGCCACACGGTAGGCCCCAGCGGCCGCGGCCACACACACACACAGACACACACACCAGCACAGCGCTTCGCGGCGCCGTTGGGAGCTCCACCGATGGCCCCAGCGGCCGCGGCCGCACGCGCCCCCTCCCCTCCCCCTGGCACACCCAGCACAGCGCCTCGCGGCCCCATTGCGAGCTCCACTGAATGCCCCCCCCCCAGCGGCCGCGACCGCATGCACACCCAGCACGGAGATCCGCGACTTCACGAGGAGCTCCACCGAGCGCCTCGCGGCGGCATGCGCCTCACTCGCCCGACGCGTCGCACCGCGGCCCACCGGAGGCAATTCCACCAAAAAACCCAGCACCCACGGCAGAGCGCGCCTTTCCCGCCCGGCAGAGCGCCCAGTGGCCTCATAGGGAGCCACACCCAAAACCCAAGAGACAGCGGCCGCGCGCGTCTCCACCACCCAGCAAAGCGCTTCTCGGCCTCACGGGGAACTCCACAGAAGGCCCCCGCGGGCGCGACATGCGCCCCACAGGAAGCCCCACCGAAAACGACGCCCGCGAAGCTAGCGCACGCGGCTGAATTATTCGCCAGAGCGTTTTCCCAACTGCGCGCAACCAGCCGGAATCACTGGCATTCCACCCAGCTTTTCCGTCTCTTTCCAGCACGCCCTCCTCCTCGCATTGTCCCCGACGCAATGCGGTCGCTCATTTCTGCGTGGCGCGTGAAATTTGTTGCGCGGCTCAACTTCGACCGCGCTGGGACGAGGGCCATACTCGGTCCTGTCTATAATCCAGCTTCTTCGCTGATGAAAGCATCCTCTGCCTCTTCGCGTCACGGCCCCCCTCGCTTCCCCCCATCGCTCTCTCCTGCGTCGCCGACTCGACGCCCCCGCGCCCGCCACCAAGGCCCACGGCGCCCTCGGGGCCGCGGGAAAGGCCCCCGAAAGACCCCCTGCCTTGGACAATCCGAATTGCCGCTTACGTATCGCACTGGCTGACTGGCCCCACTTCGGCACTGGGCAAATGGGCGGCGACTGCACCGTTCCCATTACACTCGCGCGCCTCAATTCTTCCCCGCGCGGCCCGCGCCCCAGGTGCCCGCGGGGACACCCGCGCTCGCCTCTGCCAGAAACTATTCGGTTGCCTGCTTAAACCATGCACCGCGCTAAACCCAACGCCCCCCTTCCATCTGCCGCCTGAATAGGCATGCTTACGTTGGCCCCCATGCCCGCTTCTTCCCACTGCGACTCTCTGACCGCTTTTTCATCACTACTGTTCCACATGTGGCGCCCTGGCGACGCTATCACTGGCCGCCTCTGCCGGCCCAACGAGCAAGCGAGCCCCAGCACACGGCGGGCCAGCGGCGCCGCGCGCCCCCGAGTCCACGACTACGACCACGGTCTCACTACTCGGCGTTGGATCATCGGCGGACGCTGCGTTTACCTCGCCCGATTTGCCGTTCATCTCGGCTAATAAGCCTTCGTTTCGCATCCCCGACCATGACTTGCTGCCCCTGGCCACCGCAAATGGACCATGTCTTTCGGGTTTGGTGGCTCCGCACCCTAGCTATTTGCAGCATAATCCACTCCGCTCGGCATCCGTCGCCCACGCATGCTGCAACGGTGGACAAATATGGCCAGCTTCTTCGCCGCGCCCGTGCTGGTCTTTTGCGCATGCGGCAAAATACTTCCCACGGTGCTTGTCTGGTGGATCCAAACAACAGCCTGGGCCCGTCTCGGGTCGCGGCTGACCGAGCGTACTTCTTGGGGGCGCCCCCCTGTCTGGCCTCGGCTCGCCGCGTCTGCAACACGCGGGCAAGTGGCCGCCAGGTGACCTTTCTGTCCACACTTGTCAGATTCCCTTTACCTCCGTCTGCGGCGCAACCTGCAGCCGTTGGCCTCGACGGCCCGATGTAATCCCCGCAAGTGTTCTTCACACCTCCACTCTAACAATTTGGGTGCATATCCCTTTGGGGGGGTCCATGCGCCTTGACCTTTGGGTCGGCAACCCAGGGCCATGTGCACATGATGTTTCCACACGTGTAGCAGGTGGTCTTCCCTGTACCTCTCGCCTTACTGACTGCGTCAATGTCGTCTCCACCGCAACCTGACCCATCCCAATACTGGGCGTCGTCGCTTTCATCTTACCACAAATATCCTTCTTCATCGGAACTCTGGATGGACTATCTGCCCCACAGCCTGGCACGCCGTTTGGCTGATCATTTGTTTGGCCCACTCCCCCAATGTTCATCGCGCCAATGTTCTCTGCGTCAGCGCCCGACCTCTATTTACGGGCCTGTTCCGCGCCCTTGAGATACGACTTGTGGCATGGCTCGACGGCGAGGGACTCTGGACTTTGAAGCAGTCTTGTTGCTAGTCGCCAAGCCATTCACATGCGTGGGCCACGATCGGCAAGATCATCTCGGCAGCGAATGCTCCCCTCAGTGGCTGAAGAATGCCACTTGTACAACATCATGTAAGCGAACAGTGTGTCTCCCTCATGCCGACCATGCAAGCTACCTCGATGTTCTGCATGTTCCCACTTGCCAGCGCATGCGAACCACAGATATTCCGTCGAAATGTTTCATTCCGTCTTATTGCAACTGCCGCTCCCCCGCTGATTTGATATATTTTCTGCCGCGGTGAGTTTACCACTCAGCAATATGATGCTGCCACCTTCTCCGCTCGGGCCAAGTACTGCGCCGCCCACGGCCTCCAGCTTGGCATTTCGCGTGTTAAGCGCTTGGCAGCCTCCAAAGTTCACCTGTGCCAAATCATGAAGTCGCCGATCACTCCGTTCACAACATTCTGACTTCTCATGATTGAAATATTTCACGCCAGAACTGCCTTTGACTCGCTTCTTGTCCGTTGGTTGCAACAGTTCTTGTTTCGCTTGTCATTTCTCTGGGGTTCCCCTCGGGATCACTGATGTTCAGCCTGATGTGTTTAAATCAGATGTGTTGGTCCTGCAACTCTCAATTTGACTTGGTTCGTGTCTTCACGCCCCACACACTCAGGAATGCAGCATCTGCTGTACCACACATTCGCGTCAACGTTGTTCAATGAAAAACAATCACCGCAACTCACGCCTTTGCAAGGGGCACAATGCGAGTCAGCCAGCCTACAGGCAAACCGGGAGCGCTACACAAGCCGACCTGCAACTGGCCCAAAACATTCGCATTAACATGACTGCGTGTTCTTTGAACATATCCTTTTCACCGGCTTGTTCTCACCCACTGATGTAGTTTACCGCTCCGATGTGATTGGCCTGGCGAGCAGCTTTGATAAAATGATAGTTACCCTGCTGTTATGCAGACAGAGAATGAACTTCAAACATGGCCCGTTGTACGCGCAACACTCTTGACGTGTAGTTCGCATTCATTGCACAGGTCTCGCCACAATCTCGCAACGCTCCCATGCAAGTTCTGCAAACAACACTGATGATGACAGAGCTCTGTTCTGTTGTCTCATCAACGAGAATAGAGCTGTGTTCTGTTGCCTCAGTAACAAGCGAGAGTACATGTTTTCGGGGTGCTGTCAGATGACGGATTTACCTACTTGAGTCAACCACAGCAGAGTGCTTAATAACATGGAGTCTACAATACAAACTAGCTCTCATTCTACCTACCCTCCTGATTATCCTCCTCACCAATTCGTTGTACATGTGGTTGCCCTATTCATCCTCTGCATGTTCCAACTGACCATCCTCCTCCTCTGCCTACATCTGCATCTACGCCGGAGGCTCGAGAGCCTCACAAAACCTTCCAGATGAAGAAAACATGACTCCCAGAGAGCTTCCAGAATAAACAAGTCGAACCTCCACCTTGGAGGGAGGAGGAGGAAGAGAAAGAACGATGGAGGGAGGATGGTGGGGGGGGGGGATGGAGGAAGGGGGGTCAGGAGGAGGGAGAAATAGGAGGAGGGGGAGGAGAAGGGAGGGAGGGAGGGAGGGGCATCGAGGAGGGAGAGAGGGAGAGAGGGAGAGAGGGAGAGAGGGAGGGAAGAGGGAGGAAGGGATGGGAGTTCAACCCGTTCCGGTGCAGTGAGAAGGGATTCGGGACAGGGAGTACAAGGAGCCGCAGCAGGGAAGGGGCAGGGGGCGAGAGAGGAGGAGCAACAGGAAGCGGAGATTCGAATGGTTTTTTGGAAGGCCTGAGGGCGGGACTGAGGGAGCCCACCGAATCCTGCGGAAGAGGGATTCGGGGGGCCTGGGAAACGCATCCAGGGGATTCTGCTGGGGTTAGGGGGAGGGAGGAGGAGCAGGAGGAGGAGGAGGAGGACCAGTGTAAACCCAAGAGACATCAACAATGTTGGAATACGTCCTCCCTCCAAGCTCCCTCTTCATAGGCCCATACAACGGTTCATTTTTACTGAAGGAACTGCCTCGTTGGAAAACAACTGTTTGAAGACCCTGAAGCATGCCCAGACATGAGAGAGCGTGATCCACCGCCGCTTTACTGTGGAAAATTGCCGCCCTTTTCCTCCGGAACCCGGGGGTCCCCCCCCCCCTCCGAAAATCCCCCCCTCCCTGCTGGAACCCCTCCCCCCCCCCACCACCAATTTCCCCCGGCAAAACCCCCCCCCCTCCCCTACCCCCCCCCCCCTCGAGCTCGAAAACCGGGGGGGGGTCACTACCGGTTCGAACCCCCCCCCCCCCGAAAACCGGAGAGGGGGGTCACAACCAGTTCGAACCACTGAGCTGTCTCACTGTTCCCACCACTGTCCCCACTGTCCCTACCACTGTCCCCACTGTACCTCTGTCCCATTGTCCCACCGCCGTCCTCGCCACCGCCTTCACCACTGTCCCCACCACCACTGTACCCTCCACTGCCTTAGTGTTTCCACCACATTCCCACTGTCCCCACACCCCTGTCCCCACCACCACCGTCCCCACCACTGTCCCACTGTCCCCACTGTTCCCACCATTGTCCTCACCATTGTCCCCACCACTACTGTCCCAACCACTGTCCCGCTGTCCCTTCACCACTGTCCCCACCACCACCGTCCCCACCACTGTCCGCATCCCCCCTCGGTTTTCGAGGGGGGGGGGAGGGGGGGTTCGAACCGGTAGTGACCCCCCCCCGGTTTTCGAGCTCGAGGGGGGGGGGGGTTCGAACCGGTAGTGACCCCCCCCCCTTTTCATGATGAACTGGGGGGG